>LR812532.1:32848715-32888715 GCA_903798195.1 Danio kyathit
GATAGATAGATAGATAGATAGATAGATAGATAGATAGATAGATAGATAGATGAAATGACATCCTAAGAAAAGTTCTCATATTTCAATGAACATTTGACCTTCACTGACACTGACAAAATAACTGGACATACAATTGAGGGTTTTGCTCCCATTACAGCTTAATATGAGCAGTAAAACAGACATTCAAATCAATTGCAGACAGGGTGATAATGGTTTGAGACCACCATAATATCATTGATAATGAAATGAACATAATGTCAAGCCAACCACGATCATTTACCCTGGGCTTAGTAAACACAACCTTGGGGGAACATGGTTAAAATAATTAGGTGTCTGACAAACGCTGTCACTGCAACACTGTGGGATAGTTATTTTGGTCCCTCTCAAATAAATAATGATATATCAACAACAACAAATAATCCCTTTTAACACACTTCCGAACATTGTTTCGCTGTTGCATGACATGTGCGCCCTAATCTTCGCCTCCCTGCGTGCGTCTGCCGTTGCCTTCTATTTTCATGCAGGACAAGGCGAATAAAATCCACAGAAATCAGAGCCCTCGAAATGGCCTGTGGCTTCATAAAACAAGCTGATGGTGGAGGCAGGCGCAAGTCTGGTGTCCTCCATTAATAGCAGACACAGACATGAGCAGAATGGCATGCATTACCAAATAAGACAATTAAAGAGGACATATTATGCCCCTTTTCATAAGATGTAAAATAAATCTCGGCATGCCTGGGAAGCTTCCGTTCGAAATACCCAACATATCATTTATTATAGCTTGTCAAATTTGCCCCTTTTTAGGAGTGAGCAAAAACATGTTGTTTTTGTAAATGTCCCTTTAAATGCAAACAAGATTCTTCTTTCCAGAAGATGCCGCAGACTTTGTATACTATAACGACACTCAAAAAACAAAAATACAAGCGAATCTCACACCATTAAATGATAATAAACACATTCAGAATGATTTTTTTTTTTCAAAACATACAAAGTTTAAGTCACAAAACTTAATAAAATAATACAACTGAATAAAAAAAAAAAAAAAAAGAAGAAGAATTATCAAGGTAACCACCAAACAAATAAATACAGCTTTGATTATTCATTCATTCATTCATTCATTCATTCATTCATTCATTCATTCATTCATTCATTCATTCATTTTCTTTTCGGCTTAACACAAAGTGCTGGTGATGACCAATCCTTCAGAAACAGCCTAGCTAAACTAGTTTGACATCAGGAACCACCAACTATTCCGGCATATGTTTTACACAGCGGATGCCCTTTCAGCCACAACCCAGAACTGGGAAACATCCATACATTCTCACATTCACATACACACTCATACACTATGGCATGGTATGCATTACCAAATAAGACAATTAAAAAGGACATATTATGCCTCTTTTCATAAGATGTAAAATAAATCCCGGCATGCCTGGGAAGCTTCTGCTTGAAATACCCAACATATCAATTATTAAAGCTTGTCAAATTTGTTGTTTTTGTGTGTGTCCCTTTAAATGCAAACGAGAGGCTACTTTCCTGATGAGGGTGCAGACTTTATACATTATAACGACACCCAAGAAACTACATTCATTCATTCATTTTCTTTTCAGCTTAGTCCCTTTATTAATCTGGGGTCGCCACAGCGGAATGAACCACCAACTTATTCAGCCTATGTTTTACGCAGTGGATGCCCCTCCAGCTGCAACCCATCACTGGGAAACATCCATACACACTCACAATTTAGCCTACCCAATTCACCTGTACCGCATGTCGTTGGACTTGTGGGGGAAACCGGAGCATCCGGAGGAAATTAAGAAACTACAAAACAAGTGAATCTCACATCATTGAATTCTAATAAACACATTCAGAATGTTTTTTTTTTCTCAAAGCATACAACGTTTAAGTCACAAACATGTACATACTCGTTTTGGTTTTGAGATAAAAACACAAAGTGCTGATAATGACCAATCCTTCAGAAGCAGCCTAGCTAAACTAGTTTGACATCAATTATATTTTGTCAAAATTTATAACAATGTACTGACACTTTTCTGCACATTTCCTTCATAAATTTAATTCCAACACAATGTCCTCAGGGGCTAAAGTACTTTTATGTCCACATGTTCTGTTTGCTACGAGTAACAGAAATGGCAGCCCAAAGTCACAAGAAAACGTAACTATAATTTGTAAGAAAAGTAACTAATTCATACAAATTCATAGGATTTCATTCATATGAATATGTGCTTTTTTTCTAAAGATGGTGGTTTTCCCCCAAACCCCACCCCTAAACCTACAGTAACATCATTGGAGAATAAGCAAATCATTCTAAAATGCAGGAATAAGACCTTGCAAATACATTTAAATTAGCCATTACAAATTGCTATGAGACGCATTGGAAATGTCAACTAATGTAGCGGTGCTGTGGGTGGAAACATGAAGATTATTGGGCTGTAATATCTAAAATCCCCATCTTACATCACTAGTAGAGTGAAATCTGAATAACTAAAAAAAGGCTTACCAAAACAAAGTTACTGTGTTGTCCTTTCTCAAATTGTATGCTTTGTAGATGCAGTGTGACCTGATTATAAAAAAATAAACACGATTTCCATGTCCCCTTTAAGAAAACGTGGACAGGAGTATTTTCAACACAGACCATCAGCTTGAAGTGATGTGAAAGTACATTCATGCATTTTCGTTTTAATGAATAAATAGCCATCCATTAGTTTGAAATCTCATGGAAAGTCCAATCTGAATAGCAGCAATTGCTTTTGGAGATAACATTAGCGTAACAAAAGGAAAAGCTGCAGTCCCTAGGACTCAACATTTCAACCACACAGTGAATTTACTGTATGAATCAGCTGAGATTGACGCACTTCCATCAATGTTTGTTTCTAAACAGTACCAGTAAATTTGCTGACAAAGAACAAAGTGTTTAAACTTAGAAACCCCTTCAAATGCTGAGAGGCACACACTGTAATTCTTAGTTATTAAGAATTTGCACAAGTACTGTAATTAGTGTGTGAATGACAACAGTCAACTCAGTCAGAGCTAATGCAATCATTGAGCGGTAACTCAACACTTTTATTTTTTAGTAAAAACACCACAAGCATGATTTTCAGATAATACCTTATCATTTCCGTAATATATAAATAAGACCAATATAAAACTTTATGGTTTTTGTATTTTCAACAGTGCAGTGGTGGCAATTATGCATGATTAGCTTCCATTAGCAGATACAATAGTAATAATACAATATGTAAGAACAAGTGTGCTTTTGGATGTTTCTTGTGTTTCAGTGAAAGTTGGACAAAGGTGGCCTTATATAATCTTCTAGCTGCAGAAGGCAGCCAGCTGGTTCTGAATCTGAATCGTGTCCTGTGAGGCAGTTTTTTTTTTTTTTACTTACAGACGTAAGTCACACCATATTTATGATGCCATAAAGGTTTGCAAGAAATATTGTACTGCTACATACAGATAATAGCATTCATTTAATATTTATTATGAAACAGGAAGTCCTTTCAAATAAGGTCACATTGTGTGTGTGACATTGACGTGCTTATTAGCAGCAATACATTTGCTATGCTGATTTGCTACAGCAACAGTAGCTTTATCAGGAGTACATCAGTGTTAAGACTCATTTATATTATGTAAATAAAAATAGCTTGGTGCTACAGTATAAAGATTAAAGGTTGTTTAAAATGCAATTGAGGACATCCTGTTTGTTGTCACTGTACTAAAAAATAATACAGCTGATTTAAAAAAAATGAACAAAAAATATCAAGGTAACAAACAAATAAATAGAGCTTTGCTTTTTATTATTATTATTATTTATTTATTTATTTATTTATTTATTTATTCATTTATTTATTTTAATATTATTATTCATTTATTCATTCATTCATTCATTCATTCATTTTCTTTTCGGTTTAGTCCCTTAATCTGGGGTCGCCACAGCGGAATGAACCGCCAACTTATCCAGCATAGGCTTTTATGCAGCGGATGCTCTTCCAGCTGCAACCTATCACTGGGAAACACCCATACACTCTCATTCACACACTTTGGACAATTTAGTTTACCCAATCAGGGTTCATACACATTTTTACTACTAAAATTCCATGACTTTTCCATGATTTTTCCAAGACTTTCAAGTAAATTTTCATAACCTAATGTTTCATGCAATGCGTGGTAAAAGAAAACAATGCATGTTCAAATTTATTACAGCATATTGTAAAACACGCAGCGATCTATTTAGTTTTACATTTTTATTTATATCTATGTAAAATTGATTTAGATAATGCTTAAAATGCACTAATAATGTGAGAGTATGTGATTGGCCAAGGACAGAATAGAAGTCAAGACAATTAACCCAAGGTTTCTGCTACATTCATTCTTTCATGGCGGGGTGCCACACCAAAATTCATCCCGCCACGGCTACATTACAGCTTCTCATTCAAAACAGTCGTTTTTTTTATTGCAGGTTATAATCGCACCAAAATGTATTAAAATGTAAGTGACTTATAACAGCGCAAACTTTTCTGTAACCGTAGTAGTGCTGTGTGTTATTTGTTTAACCCTTTAAGGTTACATGCTGACTGACTGATTGACTGACTGACTGACTGACAGGTGCGTGATGCGTCAGGCCAGCAAACATGATGTAGCTTTCAGTTAGAATGAACACAGTTTCTATAATTATACTTTATAGATATAGGTCTATGGCTCTGCATACAACAACTTTATCTTGCTGGAGTATATAGCCTTTTCACTTCAGGACGCATTAATGCCGCTCTGTAGATCTTTTGGAGACAATCATAAATATTCCTAGACAATATAATAAACGTTTGAGACATACTCACTAAATGCGCTAAATTGCACTTCAGCAGCATTTATTTGAGAGTGCACAAGAAAATCTGCACTTGAGCAGCGTATATTTGAGGGTGTGCAAGAAGTTTTGTGTAGAGGAAATCGGCGCGGAAGCAAAGAGATTTGCATGCTCGTATTACATGAATGCAATCACAACTTGTAATACTGCGCTCACGACATTTGTCATTGAAATAATGCCATAGGTTGGCAGATCTGTGCAAAAGGCCTACTGCCACAGCTAGAAAAAAATCCTAGAGAAAACACTGTAACCTATATTCAAGAATACAGATATTTGTTTATCATAACTTTTCCAAAACTTTGTGGGTTTTTCTGCTTTTCCAAAACGTTTCCAGGCCTGGAAAATGCCATGTCAAAATTCCATGACTTTTCCAGGTTTTTCATGACCGTATGAACCCTGCCAATTCACCTATAACACAACCAGAGGAATCCCACGCGAACACGGGAAGAACATGCAAACTTCACACAAAATGCCAACTGACCCAGCTGAGGCTCGAACCACCAACCTTCTTGCTGTGAGGCGATTGTGCTACCCACCGTGACGCCCATTATTATTATTATTATTATTATTATTATTGTTATTATTATTATTATTATTATTATTATTATTCATGCATTCATTCATCTTCCTTCAGCTTAGTCCTGTAATTATCCGGGATCACCACAGCGGAATGAACCGCCAACTATTCCGGCATTTGTTTTATGCAGCAGATGCCCTTCCAGCTGCAACCCAGAACTGGGAAACACCCATACATCCAAACACACTCATACACTACGACCAATTTAGTTTATCCAATTGACCTATAGTGCATGTCTTTGGACTGTGGGGGAAACAGGAGCACCCGGAGCACCCTCAGCCGGGACTCAAACCAGCAACCTTCTTACTGTGAGGTGACAGTGCTAACCACTGAGCCATTGTGTCAGCCATTACTATAATAATAATAATAATAATAATAATAATAATAATTATTATTATTATTATTATTATTATTATTATTATTAATATTATTGATATTTTATTTTATCATGATTTTAAAATTGATATATTATATAAAATTATTGTATATTCTGGCAACCACAGCTGTAAATTATGATAAACATATCATTCATTCATTCATCCATTCAGCATAAGCAAGTACTCTTCTCAGGAAGACTTGTTTTATTTTTTTAAAAACGTTTTAAAAAAAAAAATAAGACAAAAAACTGATTAAAAACATTTAGATAATAAGATTATCCATTTGGCACTAACCATAATAGCAATATTTTGTCAGTAGAACCCATGGCATCCTCCTTGCGGTCCCTAGACCTCACATCGCTGGCCAGCATCAATCCCCAATTTCGGTTTTGTTTTATTTTCAGACGAGCAAATCAACACACTAATGCTTTCACAGCACATTCTTTAGAGCCAAAGCGAACGCATTGTTTCAGTTCAGCTTGGTGATGCAATCAGATAATGCAGCAATATATCACTGACATCACAGCTATCAAAGCCATGCATTTGGCAGGTCCTAGCCCAATCAATCATGTCAGGATGGCTTGTGGAAAGCCTGCTTAAGCCCGGCAAGTGTAGGTGTGCTGGAGAACATTATTAAAGGCAAGGATCAGAGCGCCAAGTAACAGTCAAAACTTGGTCGCGCTACAGAACAGCTAAGGTCAGTGAACAAGCCCAGCAATTTTCTTGATAGGATTTTAAAGCTATGCTCAATCTACCCCAACAATCCTCTGAAAAAAAAACCTTCTCTGATGTGAGGTAAATTGCTGTGCATAAAGGCCGATTCGAGACGTTCGTGTCCATGGATGAATTAATAATGACCGTTTGTATGTCGGTTTATAATGATGATGCTTTGTACTAACACAACATACATTATTATTGGCATCGAGCTTGTTAAACAGAAGCAGAAAAGAAGATGAAGAAGACAAAGAACAAAAGTGAAGACTTGGGCAAAGATTTTGCTCCTTATTTTCAAAGACCATTTGTGGGCTGTTTCACACAGCAGCACCATTAATACCTACAAATGTTGATGCCCCATGGGTCCTTCCGAGCTCCTCCGTTTATACCTTTAATTAATTGATTTTCGAAACTACCGTACTGGCTCCTACAATGGCTAATATTGTAAGTTTGGTGTGAATTTGGCTGTCTTTATTTTGGCTGCCTGCAGAGCGTGCCGCTTTAATGATGAAAGGAGAATGGCTTCAAAGAGATTAGCTCATCATCTGATGCCAATAGACGAACAATACGCACCATATTTCTGCTCGGGCATTGTGTATCTCAATACAGAGCTTTCTGTAATTTGATTATATTGGACTTTCCATTTCAGTCCTTTGAGCAGGAAAGACAAAGACTTGGACAATGACATCTGTAATGTGAATATTAGCAAATCCACAAAAATAGATTCGCTGCAAAAAGCAAATCGTTTTTTTTTTTTTTTTTAAATCAGTACTTTGGTTTTGTTTTCCATTGAAACAAGGTTATTTTTTGACATTAAATTGATAAAAAATGTGTTCTCTTAAAAAAAAGATTTATCCTACTCAAGTGTTATTTTTTTAGAAAAAAAGTTTACATATTTTAGACTTAACAGAGATACAAGACAAATGACTGATTTGCAGTTATAATCTGTTTGACCTTTGTTATGTGTTTTGCAAAATAATGTCTTGTTCTTATTTAAAATTTGTCACCTTAGAACTATAAGGTTCTATCTGACATTTTTGTCAAAATTGAGTTATTGACATATTCTTATTAAATGACAACTTATTTACTTTACGGGATGTTTTTTATAAGTTGTTTACATTTTAAAACTTTTTATTAAAAAAACAATGTTACACACATACTGTTTGTTATATGGAATGCAAAAACTTTGAAGCTCAATGTCTCAAAATCATTCAGAACGCAGATAGAACCTTATAAATCCAAGGTGATGAATTATTTTAGCATGTTTTACAAAAAAAGTTTGAAATTGTCAATTTGCTAAATGTCTGTATTAATAGTTAATTCATTTGTTTAGTTTATTTATTTTTTTATAATTTATTTGTTGGTCTTAAAGAGCCCCTATTTTGCAATATATAAGGTCATATGATTTTGGGGGTCTCCAACAACAGGCCAATATGCATGCAAGGTCTATTAATTATCCCAATCACTCATGATTTGTTCAGCAATTCATTTGTTGCCAAACCTGACATTTTGTTTAAACAAACAGCTAATTTCAGATAAAAATACATCTGATAAGCTAAAGAAGCTTCTATTGCGATCTAATTTCAGAAATTATATCTTTCTTATTCTTCCTCAAGTGGACTTTTTCTTGTTTTAAAGGTAAATCAGCATTTAATTAGCCATATGCTTAAAACTAAAAAGACTTGAACTGACACTGTTTCAATTTACTATAATCTTCTATGTGAAGCTGCTTTGACACAATCTACATTGTAAAAGCGCTATACTGTACAAATAAAGGTGAATTGAATTGAACTTAATTAATCGTATTTTTATCAAAACTTAATTACTAAATGATTAAAACAAAATTTTACCTTAATTATTATTCATAAACTTCTACTATCAAAAGTATTTCTTTGTTTTAACAATAAACCTTTACAACCCAAATCAAGTTATTTTGGTGCCAGAAAACAGGAACAACCTTTTTGCCACTTTATTCAAAATGCACCCTCAGAAAATAAGATTTATTATATTACACAACTGTGCTTTTCAAGTCCACTTATCTTGTTTTAATCTTGTATTCATAGTTTACAAGAAACCAGTTACGACCTGTTTTTTGGCTTCCGATATCCTTATTTTGCAAAACAATGCCTTGAGGGGAAAGCACTGGTGGAAGAAGATAATGATAAAAAATAAATAATTAATTAAAACAGCAAGGCTGTAACCTTATGATCGCAAAAGGCACACAACGGAGGATGAAGTGTTATGGAGGAGGTCAGCGGGGAGCAGCAGAACGTACAGTTTTTAGACACAAATGTGCACCTGGGTCTCTGGTTGTTCTCAAGCCCTCCCTGAACTCATGTCTCGGAGCTTGTTAAAAAGGCCCAGTCATGTGGTGTGTTATTTTAACGGCTGTTCCCAGAGATTGGCCTCAGTGGCATCATGAAAGCCCATAACGGCAGATTCATCACTCTCATTGTTCACAGAGGGCATGATGGCCCGATACGAGCGCCTTGTAGGTGTGCTAAAGTCACTCCCGATCAAATCTGTCAACACAACGGATGTCTCGTCTCCATCCACCGCCATATGCCTTTTATCTCCCGTAGGACTTGATGAGACTGCGTTGGCCTTTGACAGTCTTTAGAAATTACTAGCGAGTGCTGACATTTGATTTGTGCGAGGCCCGCTGTGCTCGACCAGAACTATAACTAATCCGTGATTGATGGCATCAAAACTACAAAGACACATAATGCTGATATAAAAGTGACAGTGTAGCGTACATTTTTTTTCTCTCAATGTGCCATTTCTTTTACAACCTCTTTTAACTATCAGGTGGTCATTAGCATTTGACTAGAATTATGCATGCGGTTCAGCCCTCAGGACAACGGCGCACCATAATTTGCTGTGACTGAACTGTCTTACAGCATCTACAAATCTTAGCCACTAAATTTAAATATGTTTTTTCCTGAAGAAGAAAAAAAATGCATGGAAAGCGTCTGAAATTAAATGGATCAATGTGTCATGGGTATTTGAGTTATTTCAACCTAAACAGAATGGCTGAGGTAATATATATTCCTTCTATATACAAAGATGCATAACTATTTTATACGCAGAATTCCATTGGGGATAGGAAAATATGCTACCTTGTAGGCCAAAAAATGAATGCTGACTGCATTTTCACCTGGTTTTGTGGGACTGATATCAAGTTTCAATTCGAAACAAATTGTCTTTTAAAAGCGCAGATGCAATATATCCATACTAATATAGGGGGGAGCCACATGGTAGAATGCTAATTTTACTGGATAGGGCAGATATTGAAATAGATTTCTTTGAAGAGCTAAACTCAAATCTATGCACACAAAAAGAATCTGCCACCTTCATGAAGTAATTATTCAAAACTATTCATTTTAAAATACAGGAGCAAAAACAGGCTGTATATTGGAATCAGGCATGTCTCTCACTTTCTTCAACCTTTTGGCTGTTTCCAGCTGGTATTATCAAGTGTTATCAATGATTTAATCACAAGTAGTTAGCTGGTATGCATTAATGTTTCCACACATTACATAATTTGTTATTATTGTTAACTGTACGTGCATAAGCACACATTATAAGCAGCTCGCACACATGCTTTAAATTGTTTTGAGCTGCTTGGTTTGTTGAAAAGGCATCAAAAAGAACAGTCAGAAAAGAAATGAAGAGATGGAACAACATCAATAATAGACACAAAGAACTGATATGTGCATGTGTGAAGGGATAATGGATATCATCTACTGCACTTTAAATGAGTACAAAGGCATTTTTATAAATCGTAACTTTTGTGGGAAAGTGCAGACACAGCAAGATGTTGCATGATGGACTGTGACTTAGAAGGTACAATGCCAGGCTTATAACTATTCTGTCAAAATGTAATATTTATATTGAACTGTATTGAGTACTCCATCGTTTTAAATGATCTCAGGATAAGGCAGGACATGCAGTTAGGAGAAGTGCTGTTTTTTTGCTAGAGAAAGGAAATATGGCCAAATTTATACAAAAAGGAAATTTTACGCTTGTAGCATACTAAAAACTTTGGCTGTAACTGTTCTACTCTAATATTATAAATGGGTTAGAGGGTTTAATGTGGATTTGTGGGTTAAAGGAAATAATGCTGAAAATTATTTTTAGTTTGGTTCGCTTCAATGTATCATCGCGAGCCACAGGCATTCATTTTGTTTTACATTTATGTTTTTTTTTTTTTTGATTCTCAAAGTCCAGGTATATTGACTTGCATTTTATGAATCACCAAGGGCCAAAGTTTCAGCTATAAATCATCTTTATGTGATATTTGTAATATTTGTTCATTAAAATATTCCCTAAAAAACACTAGAACAGTGCCATTTATTGCTGAATGTACTTACATTATCCCAAATGTTTTGGAGAATGTTAAAAATCAGAGAAATAAGCAATGTTAACTATTGACATGGAATGTGTCCTGTGTCGCAATGTTAATGATGTCACACACCTTCACTTTCCCGTTTAGTTTTATACAAAACAAGGAAACACAAAACATGCTTTAACTAATGAGGCAGTCATTTTGACCGTTTGTAAATTTAGTAGTTTAATAATTTGTCCATATAAATCCACATAAACTATCGGTCAAAAGTTTGATTTTTTAAATGTTTTAAAATAAGCTTATCTTGTTCATCCAGGCTGCATTTATTTAATAAAAAATACAGTACAAATTGATAAATTGTGAAATGTTATTGCACTATAAAATAACTGTTCAAAAGTAATTTATCATTAAGTTAATAATTTATTCCAGTGATTTTAAAGATGAAGTTTCAGCTTTATTACTCCAGTCTTCAGAGTCTCATGATCCTTCAGAAACCACTCTAATATTAATCATTATAATCATTATTATTATTATTATTATTATTATTATTATTATTATTATTATTATTATTATTCATTGTAATAGTAATAATATATGTATAATAGTAATAAAAGCAACAATGACTGGAGAATTAATTTCATTTGAAACTACATACAATAACTACATACAATTTAATAAATACAAATACATACTTTTTTAATAACTATTTAATATATATTTTTTATATTTAATAAATGCTGCCTTGATAAACATAATAATAATAATAATAATAATAATAATAATAATAATAATAATAATAATAATAATAATAATAATAATAATAATAATAATAAAAACTAACTCCAAACTTTTGAATGGTAGTGTACATAATATCCTGACTTTTACTAAATATGTATTCATTGTTATCTCAATAAAATTGCAAAACACAAACTATTTCTAAAAACGTCTACCTTAAATTACTAAATAAAACATTTCAGTGTCTGCTACTTTCCCCATGCATTCAAATACATGTGCTTCTGTTGCCAAGCAACTTCCTGCTAATATAAACATAATTTTCTGGTAGCGAAAACATAAGCTTAATTTAGACATGTCTTTCTAAGCAACATATTCAGTGGTGAAAATAATTTTTGCTCTCCTGCTTGTGATGTGAAAGTGTGGTGTGAAAGTAAAACAAATTGGAGAGGGGTCTAGTAATTACTTTCAAATAACATCTTTAGGGTATTGATTTCATAAAATATGATGACACCATTCAAAGCTTAATTCTAATATCTCAATAGTAGCTTCACATGTAAATATGATGTGACAATATAATGTCATATGAGAACGAACAGAATGGCAACTATTCTAGTAGTTATAGAATTCTGGTAGTTCTAGTGTTAATGTGTTGTGTGCTATCATTATAGCAGACACCTAAAATCTATTTAGTATGATAATACAGCACTGTGGCATAACAAAAACTCTGCTGTTTTTGTGTCATGCCACACTAGCAATTGTTTCAGCTGTCTAGTTTTGCTTTGATGGCTTTCTGCCTTAGTCTGCTTCATAATATCATGATAATGGGTTTTAAATACTTTAGCTCATCCATGAACGTGATTTTTGCAGGAGTTCTTTAGGATGTAATGAAGACCACAACTCCCATGATTCAACATCCTGCATAGCGCCATCAATCTACACCTTTGTTTGTTGTGAATACGCTGCCTCTAATGAGAAAAATTATATACCCTGCCTTTAATCTTCTAATGGAGAACAAAAAGTCTAAGTCATTTTGGACAGTCTGAGTGTGAGTAAATTAAGAGCAAAAGGTAATTGTTGGGTGAACTGCCCCTTTAATACCAGCTATCAAAAGCCAAAATAGGAAACATGACATCACAGCACGTAAGAACTCTCTTATTTCCCCCCTATCCCTCTTCCTCACAGACGTCACGTTCAAAGGCAAGCCAAAATCCATGTAAGAAGTTTTGTCTCCACACAATTTCTAATCTTGACAGGTGGAGGATTCGGAAAATGGATTGAGTCTGGATTTGGAAGGGAGGTGTGTCAGGCTGTCTCATTCTATTTTTTATTTTTTCTCCTTTCAGCTCTGCACCAATTTCATATTGATGAGCTCGGCACCAACTCAAATTGCATGTCTTCTTTAAACATTTAACCAGCAAAGCGAGCGATCATACTCTTTACTGAAATCCTGCTCAAATCCAAATGCAAATCCCATTGCAATGAATGGATCACAGAGAAAGGATTTCACAAGCGCCATACAAAGAGTCATCACTTTTAAGATTGCTACACACACTTTGAGTAGAGTTTGAGAATGTTTCTTTAAGTTGATTATTGTATTCATATATGTATAGTACTTCTTTGCAAATGGCTTCTTCAGAATATAAGCCTTTAAACATGTTTTGATATTGTGTGGATGAAAAGCGCTGTGATCTCTGCGTGAAGGCAAAAAGAGTGTGTTTTTTCTGTGCTGTACTCATGGGAGGCGTACATTCAGACAACAATTATCCCATACTCTTGCCCTATTGCACCACTACATTGACTTATCCATGGGAGCAATACAGAGTACATCAGTTTCTCTCTCTTAAACTGCTGGTTTCAATGAATTATTGGTGACTATTAATTATACTTTGTCTTCATTTTCTGGACAGAAGACAGCTAATTGTCCTGTAATTCTATAGCTGTGCATTTCTTTTTTGCACACACACACACATATATATTACACATTGATCTATGAATATATTATTATAATGTATTTTAACGTTCAAACAATAATTTTAACATTTTAACCTTAAACTTTATAAGTTTTACAGAAAAATAAATACTATTTTTGTCATTTTTAACATGCTTTAGTCACCGCAATAATGAATACCATTTAGGGGCTTTCCCATTACAAATACCGATTCATCCAATTAACTGTGATTAATATGATTAATTAAACCACACATTACAATAAAATAATGAATTTAATTAAAATAGTAATTGATTGACAGCCCTACTATTTGCATAACAATGTGGAACAGTTCAGCCGCTTGCGTAACTTGAGAGATGTTTGCATTTACAATTCTAAAAGTGCCTTTAAGGGGCTTCTTTCCTTTCACAATGAAACGAGATATGAAAACCCATGTCTCCTCTGTGCCAGTCAAACCCATCCTCTTGAATGTCCTGAAAGGACACAGCTTAGAAGAGATAATCAAGGAATATATAAAGGAATCTCTCCTGCCCCAAGCCAACCATTGGTCCCTTTACAAATTCATCTGCAGCCTTCAGAGGGACTTAGCATTATAGCTTAAACTCTTCCAAGAGATAACTAAATCAAATGACTGAGGGACAGATATGTTGTCTTGAACTAAATATGCATTAGGCCTAATTTATTAGAGCATTAAATGTATCAAATTTGCAGATATGTAAGAATTCTGCTTTTCATTTTTCATGCTTTTGGTTAATCTGCTAGTGAACTTAATCACAGTATAGTATTTCTTGTTTTTAGAGGTGTATCATGCTATAGATACGGTTCAATTTGATGTATTGATGCTTTTTATAAACAATTTAATATTTTACTTAGCAACACAAGAATTCTTGTATTAAAATGTATAATTTATCCATATTTCTATATTATTTGTGATACAATTTTGTCCTTTAATACAAGAAGTCAGATAAGTGTACTGTACCTTTAATTTAACCTGCTCGAGAAAACACTTTTTTTTAATATATATATATATATATATATATATATATATATATATATATATATATATATATATATATATATATATTTTTTTTTTTTTTTTTTTTTTTACAACATCATACACAGATATAACAGGGAGATTGCAAAATACCAGCTTCTGCTTCAAACTGGACTGATATCTACTATTAAATATCTACTATTCAAAAATATACAGACAAATGTAAAACACAGTAAAACACCCTAAATCTGTTGAAATGCCTTGATCTGATGGCGGTTGAGTTTGCAGCTGGATATTATTGGGAGATCGCTGACAGGATCGCCAGAGTGCGTCTGAAGCTCATATGCAAGTTTATTTTACATTGGCAGAAACATCATTGAGCCTCGCTAGATCCTCCTGTATGGGCGCGTGTCCGTTATAAAACACTTTAAAGGACATTAATTTGGACAACTATGTGGATATACTAAATAGTTCACACGAAAATACACAAAGAGAGACTTTCACTTTCACTTCACTCATAGTTTGTGAATGAACAGACATGCGTGTACTAGGTGCAGACGCAATCATGAGGCTGTTTTTGCGCCGAGTTTGAAATAATCAATTAGAGAACAGGAGAAAATGCATTACTCCGATCATTTTAATATAGCATATTAATAATTAAGTCCAAAAATTATAGTATAATATTGATAGTTAATCTGGCGGCCCACCTGCAGGATCGCTGAGGCCCACTAGTGGGCCGCGGCCCACCAATTTAGAATCCCTGGTATAATCAATTAAGCACTGAATAATAATAAGTAATATAATACATAATAATGCAAGCAATTGTTTTCGAAACATTTTTGCATTTTGAATACATTGTTTTTTTTTTTTTTTTTTCAATTGTCTTGTTGCTTCATTGCACAACACTGTAAGCCATAACCATAGCTATAAAACAACAATATATTTGAATGTGTTATTGCAGTCTGGATGAAGTATCTCCAGATGATGGAAAATGAGCTTTGGGAAGTTTGAACCCAGAGAACTGCATTTATTGGAAAACAGGTAATCGCTCTAATGAGCCATTTGTAGGACATTAAGAGTCACCTTTTGTGTTTTATTTTTACTGGAAAAAAGAATGCAAGGGAATCTGACCCAGAGCGGTGCATTAATAATTTCCAAGCGTAAATCATGCGCTTATGTAAAATTAGGACATTGTTAAAGAAGAGGAGGGGTGGGAAGCGCTGCATTAGAGCAGTAAGAATACCCAGACGTATTATAAGAGGCGGCGATAGCACACCTAATGCATCTGAGCGCAATCCACTTGAGATGGGCTAAATGCCACGCTTGATGCTATATCTTAACTTAACGCTTTGTCAATATTTATTCGCCGCCGTGATGATCGTGAGGTTCTGTAGCTGCGTGTGGTCTTCAGCCCTCCTTTAAGGATCGGCTCTCCTGTGGCACATATGTCAATTTGTCTGGTGATTTATGATGTTGACTAACTGAGCTGGTATCACCTAACTCATTCGGAGAGAGGCTGTACAGGATACTTGGCAGGCGTCCACTTTGTAATGGGAAAAGCAGTAGGCAAGCATAACCCTCATGAGGCGGCCAGGAAAGATGAGAAAATAAGTGGGTCAAGCACTAGGCACAAGGGCACGAGGATGGAACAGGACCTATGAAATCAATGCCGCTTTCTTCAAGAGTAGCTTTTGTGGGATATCGAACAGTGCAAAATGTGTAGCAGAGCGGCGGCTGACAGCGACGAGGTGATATCCTTTTATATTTGGCTTTGATTATTTCATCCTCTGGTGATGGCAGTCATTTAAACACATAACAGCCGACAAGGTTCATATTGTCTCCCCTGCCACGCTATTCTTCTTCAGCCCTGGAGCGTGCGGAGTAATCACGGATTCGCACTGCGTGTAGACTTTGGCGACACCAGGCACAAAGCTGCGAGAAAGGAGTACCCTGTGATATCCCATGCACTTTTACACAACAATCCCGCATTGTTTAATGACACACGCGGTAAATGAGCATTTGTGGCTTTAATGGAAAACATTTCCCGAGATGAAATCCGTTGCCAAAGCCCGAGCTCTGTTGTGTATTCAGCACAGGTACCCGCCGAATGTTGAATATCTCACCTTCCTGACAAGATGTCACTGTTTCAAACAGAAGAACCACATCAGAGACGCCTCGTGCTTCTCCATGGACTTGAAATCATTTATTTATTGCATTCTGGCCATGGGCATGTTGCCACTGCTACTCTCAACCCTAAATGTACTTGTAGCACCGCTTTAAACATTTCACTGCTTACTACAGGTGTGTTTTCCCAAAGATAAGCCATTTTGCTCTAGGTTAACCTTGTTATCTAGCTTACATTGCGGTGTTGGGTTTATCTTGAGTTAGCAATTCCTTTGTTGCTTTGAGGTCTCCCACAGGCAAAAGAGTGGATGTTGAGCTCATCAACTGTTTTCTCATTACGCTTCTTTTTTTTTTTTTTACTAACAATACTACACAATAAAGGCTAAGGGAAATTGTAGGACGTTATCAAGCCTAATGAACATGCCATGAATCAATGAAACAGAACGGAGGTGTTTTAAAGAAATGTTAAGAGGGAGTGAGAGATAGGAGATTTATCCAGGCCAGAGTGATGCTTTCTAGACTGACTAGATATGAGAAATTTCTGATGCAAGCAATAACGCCACAGGGGAATTTGCTGAGAATGAATTATTTGTGCCCAACTCTCAAATATTTTAAATGCCAAGGGACCCCCTACCTAAAATATCAAGGCAGATACATTACCTTTCAAAAGTTTGTGGTTGATAAGATTTATTTTAGATTTTGAAAGAAGTTACCTATGGTCATCAAAGCTGCATTTAATCAATCCTGCCAAAAATATCAATAAAATAAATTATGAAATACAAACATTTATTTTATGAAATATTACTAAACTGAAACAGTTTTCTATTTTTATACATTTTAAAATGTATTTATTCTTTTGATGGTACATACAGAGAGTTAACATTCAATGCACCTTATTAACAACTAAAGTTATAACAAGATGATCTTTGACAATAATCAACTGATAATTAATTAAATCAAAAAGTTTAAAAGTATACTTTGACCGACTGTTCCTAATTAACACATTAATTTACACTAATGTAATGTACATTCGTGTACATTAATACAAATTAATATTATTTGTGGGGCGACGCGGTCGCATAGTGAGTGCTGTCGCTTCACAGCAAGGTCGCTGGTTCGACCATCAGCTGGGTCAGTTGGCATTTCTGTGTGAAGTTTGCATGTTCTCTCTGTGTTGGCGTGGGTTTCCTCCGGGTGCTCCGGTTTCCCTCACAAGTCTAAAGACATGTGGTATAGTTGAATTGAGTAAGCTAAATTATCCGTAGTGTATGTGTGTGAATGAGTGTGTATGGGTATTTCCCAGTAATGGCTTGCAGCTGGAAGGGCATCCGCTGCGTGAAACATATGCTGGATAAGTTGCCGGTTCCATCTGCTGTGGCTACCCCTGATTAATAAAGGGACTAAGCCAAAAAGAAAATAAGTGAATGAATGAATGAATAACATATGTTGGTAAAGAATAGGGTCCCACTTTATATTAGGTGGCCTTAACTAATATGCATTTACACTGAAATTAATAATTTGTTACAATGTATTACTTATGAACAATGAACTTATTGTACAGATACATATTTTTACATTGTACTTTTGATACCTGCATGTAGTTACATTTAAAATGAATTTCTGTAATTACATTTGAGCGTCGAGCATCCCTTACACCTTAACCCACTTTTAAACCTACCCATACCACCAAACCTGTCCCTAACCCTACCCGTATCCCACCTCAAGAGCACCAGAAGTGGTCCGCAATACATTATGAACACAGTAAGTACATTGTATATATTTTTCTAATGCAAGTACATAATATGAAAAGCCACCTGATGTAAACTACCAAGAGATATACTGTAACACGATAACAAATTTAATTGATAGAAATTCAAATATTACTTAAATTATTATTTATGTTTTGTCTTTGAATTCTGTATACACTACTCAGCTTTCAGATCAAACATTGTTTGGCACCTTCACTAAATCTTTAAAATAAAGGACAACCATAATACCCTAAATGTACACGGTCTTCATGAAAATTCAAAAATAAAAAAAATGATTCGTTTTTCAATTTAGAAAAAGTCACCTAAAGACTAACAGTGTTTAGGCTTTTTTTTTCTTCTGCTTGTAGTAGGTTGACTATTTTTCCCCATACAGTAAATAAATGGTTTAGTTGTTTATGAGTCATCCATAGTATGATTTTACCATTATAGATGCTATTACTGTTATTACTCGTTCATAAATATCATGTTACAATACAAATGGGTTAAATTAAGCATGTGTGTCTGTCAAAGGCATAGCAACCAGGGGGGACGAGGGGAACGTCCCCCTCACTTTTGGATCTCATACAGCTGCCCTCCCACACACACTTTTAAAATATCCGCTACGCCCTTGAGAGACGCCCGTTGTTGTGCACATCAGTAAAAATATTTTGATGACCAAATCTTTAACTGTCGATCCTACCAATCCTCAATTTATGTTTATGGCATTTCCAGAATAAACAACAAAATACTGTAGAGTAGACATGTCAAAGAATGGGTGGTAGTAAAAAAACAAAGTGCACGACTATAATGATGTATTCAGTTGAAGAAATCATAGCAATCATAGCTTTATTACTGCATTGCAAAATTAGACTAGAGACACCGCTTCTGCAAGGCCATATGTGATGCAGCACAGCCAGAGGTCTGTCATTAACGTAAAGATATGAGATGAAAGCATAAAATAAACAAAGAAAATGGGAAAGTGAATGAAAAGATCTAGAAATCTTATCTATGGTTAACCAACTGAGAGCAATACAGAGCAATTGAAGGACATTTCGCTATTGCTGTTTCTGTAGGAGCAAGAAAGGGGGAAAAAAAACTGCTAGAAGGAGACTGTTTCCAAGCCCTCTTGCATGATTTTAGTAAATGGTTTAATTTGATATAAATCATCGCCGAGCTAGATGGGGGAATATCTCATTTACAAATTGTGTCCTCGTTTGTTAGTGGCACGGCACCTCAATTACCCGCCAAGCAGCTTTTTATTTATTCATGCGCACAAAGTCATGTATTCATGAGGATTAAGCAGAGACTCTCACAGAGACTGGCAGCCACAGACAGCATATTTTAACAGAAGAGGAAAATCTGACACAGATTAAACCGTAAGTAGATGGGAGAGAATGGAGGACCCATGGCTTTGTGCATTCATAGGTCAGTGCTTGGTCAGTTTCCCAAACAGCCTCATTCTAAGAAATCATCCTTAGTAAGAAAACACTTAAGAGAATAGGTTCATCCAAAAATGAAAAGTCAGAAATCATTTCCTTATTCCAATGCTGGGTGAAAATTACCTTCTACTATAGAACACGCATAGAGATTTTTTTTAATATCGCCACATCTTTTTGGAATAAAATGAATGTGAATGGAGTCTGTTCAAGCTGCAACCGACAATAAAGCAGTGGTATTCAGCCTTCCTAACATGGCTGTCCAACATAATATCCAACAGCTGGTATTTTCAGTATTACTGAGTTGAGATATCACTCAAATGTAAAATGTTTTTTCAATGATAAGTTTGACGCTTGATGGAGAATACAGCCTAAATTCATTCAACCCAGGCTCATTCTGAAAATGTGCCGCTATATACATTTCTGGAGTGCACAAATATGTCCCAGGAGGTACTTTTTTGGAGCTTTTATTTTCGCGAATCCACCAGAGGCCAGCTGTGTAAGCTTTTTGAGATCTCAAATGTCTCGTGCCTGCTGTTCTTGCATAAATCCACCAGAGGCCGCTGACCAATTGTCTGACCCACCCTCCTCCTTCCCTAAACCCAATCAATAATGTTTTCAGAAGCACCGATTGACCAACGCCCACTCATTTCACTAAACCCAACCGACAGTTGCAAAAGCAATCCAGAAAAAGCAAAGCCTTCGTCTGATTTTTACCACGTTTTCTTATTTTACCACATTCTCACCCTGTTATTTACTTATTTTATTTTTTGGCTTCTGTTTTTGTCTTATCCGCTTTCTGGAACCGTTTTTCACCGGTCTTGAACCTCATCATCACGGTCAACTCCTCTCTGCGTCTCAAGTCCGCCGACGTACATGGCGAGCTAACTGGACAAACTGGTTACAGCGGGAAAGCCGTCCATACAGAGGTAAGCGGTCAGCTGGTAAGCACGAAAAGCAACATTATACCACCCCATAGCATTGGTTTTAAAGATGAAATGCAGTCAAGCGTACGTCTGGCTACATAATTCGCGATCTCCAGAAATGTATATAGGGCTACGTTTTCGGAATGAGTCTATGTTGCATTAATTCGAAATCTGCATCTTGAGTCAATGTCATTGTTTACGACCTGACTTTTTACATGTCATATTTAGACATGTTTTTAACCATTCCAATCAACACTAGATACGTCTGCTTTCAACCTCATCCAGGGGACTGCTTTCATAGTGTAAACGCTAGTGTGCAACGCCACTAAAGATCCCATTCACTCCAATTACTTATCTAATTCTTACTAATTCTTAAACATAACTTGATGTAAAGTTGAAGCAAGCTAGCCAGACATTTAAATGCTGATGTCTGAAGTTTGGTTTTAAAGTAAAGAAACAAAAACAAACAAACAAACAAACAAACAAACAAACAAACAAACAAACAAACACCAGTCCCGATTCAAACAGAAACTCACTGTAGAGAGAGCCGAAATTATAAATGCTTCTCTTCATACTATTTTCAACTAAACTGAAAATAATTGATTTTGAACTAAATTATTTTCAACATTTGTCTCACGACATTAGATCAAAAAATCTGAAAAAGCCACTGCATAGACCTGCCAAATGTCCCACCCCTCAAAGAAAGTAGGAAACTGGGAAACATGGGAAAAATGAGGCCATATCCACACACAAAAAACCCTCATCCACATGCATAGTTTTAACAAAACATCTTTGCCCACATAAAGCACTGTCCAGAGCATGTGTTTGTGTTTAATGTAAATGATTTTCATCGATCATGAAGATGTAATCTGATCAACTAAAGTGCATTGCAATGAGGAGTAAATTTGGCCTCAGTTCACAAAACCAGTATAAATGATCTGTATACAAATCTGACTACTTGATTAAACTATTGATGGCTACTAGTTCACAGTATGGGGGGTTTATCATTAAACAACAGCCATCGTATATCCTTTAGAACACTTTAAATATAGTGAAATTGACACTTTTATGATCCTTTTAATGGTCCTTTCTCCATCCATTGTCACTGCATGGAAAAGGATGACCATTACACAATTCTATTTACTGCATTTCCTTTTTTGGTTCCGCAGAAGAAAAGAAGTCATCCACAAGCGTGAATAAATGGTCATTTTTGGGTGGACTATCTTTTTTAAGAGAGATAGTATTATGTCTGACAACAAACCCTGTCACGTGGCTGTTAAAAAAAGGAACACATCACTGTTATGCCAGACTAATGAATTCCCACTGTATATACACGACCAGAAGAGGGGAGGTGATGTACTGACATTGTGTAGGAGAATATGGAAAATGAATTGGTGTAGCTATTTGTGTGACTGATTTTTATAATAAACCACATGACCGCATTAAAACATACAGTGCTGCCACCGGATAAACACTCCTTCTTGTAATGCGAAAGCGAGGAACACCAGCTTTCTCCATTTGTCTTCCTGGCTCACACTCCTCATCAGGAAATCCTGGGTATTCTTTTTCCAGCCTGTACTCACAGCAACATTAGACACATTTATCAGGATTCGCCAACAGCATTATGACAGGCCTTATCAAATTATCTGCCGGCACAACTGGCTGTGAGTGAAGAATTAGAAACACTAACTTCACTGAGGAATGCAATTTGCTTGGATATAGCGTGTCGAATGCGCGCGAGCGTGGCGCGGGGCCCAGTGGAGCGTTAACAGAATGGTCTCTGCATCCTGATTGGCTGTCTGTAGGGACAGATGTCCTCATGTCGCTCCGACTCGAGAGGTGGATGTCCCTGCAAGCCATGACAGATGCTCCGAAAGGTAAAACAGATGGAAGTGACTCGGGGAGCGTGCAGCTATGGGCAGTTAAGTTGAGGAATAATGGGAATAATCATTCTAAAAAGCACCGAAAATGGGAAAGGACTCCGTGTCCGTGCATGCCCAGACATCCTGACGCAAAACTCCCGAGGATGATTAAAAGCGTCTCTCCCGCCGTTTGGGCACAGGCGGGTATAATCAGACTCTCTGCTCCACTAGCCAGTGTTTCTCAGACAGGGGATGAACAGGTGTGCACCATGACACCGGGATCCAAATACGCGATCCAGTTCCCAAGCTCCAAAGTGTTTACCAGCGTTGTTAAGAAATGGAGTGTAAAATGCCTAATTAGATACACCTAGTACACCGTGTTTGTTAAGACTTATGAATTCAAAATACCTTTGGCATAATGAAATGCCTACTAGCAATCTTAATAGGACGATTAGTCACAGGACAGGCCAGTTTGAAAAACGTGTGCTTTGATTTAGCACTAAGCAGAAGCATAACACAGCGTAATGCGTCTTTCTGAAAAATCAGCCCGGCGTCTGTGCCGTGGAAGACGCTATATTAGCGATATGAATCTCAGCTGGCTTGTGTTTTTGCTCCTTCAGGTTCTCTCATTATTAACTTATGAAACCCTCTTCACGGCTGAGTTTAAAAATGAGACAGCAATATGGAGCGGGCCCATTTCTCTGAAAATAAGGGCCCATTGGATAAACACGAGGCCTGCTTTATGGGCTCTACCTGCGGGTTGCCATTGGAGACACGGTGTCTCTACAAAGACATGCATAATTAACTGAAACTGTAGAGTGTGGAGGTGTAAAAGAGATCTATGGGCTGAAGCGCATCAAGGCGTCTATTATCAGTAGAGCATCACTCGTCATTAGAATGCAAATCTACAATTTCAAGGACAAAACCCTCATCAACTGGCGCAATAGGCCTCCGTTGTCCCTCTCATCATACCTTCACTGTGGGCTTGCGATAGACTAATGCTGTGTTTCTCTTTCATGCGCGCGCGTGTGTGCAGCTTAGTACGCCTTGCCTCGTTTGGAGTTGCATTTTTACACTGACAGCAGGTCTGATCATCAATTATTATAGCTCACTGGCTCTAAAATGGGCATATCCCCTGGTGTGACACTTGCAGCTCTGACCAGGGGGCATGAGAGAGAGATGAGAGTTAACCCAGAAGAGCAGTGCACCTGCATGCACAGTGACATCAGGCATCAAAGTGGCAGAGGAGAACGGCCATGCCGCAAGACAACATCTGCCTCCTGCTGTGACCACTAGTTAAGCCAACTGCGCAATCAAGGACACACACGCTGCCTCTGTTAAAGCCACTGAAGACCTGATTCAGAGAGCTGACTGAAAGATTTGATCAGAACAAGATTGCAAGTCTTGTAGTTTTACCATTTTAATAATTTTAATACATAGTAAAAAATGTCAACTCTTTTCTTTATGGTTTCTGCAGGTTTCACAAAGTCAAATTTAAGACATTTTAAGACCTTTTTAAGACCATTATTAATTAAATATCAGACTTATATAGGACTTTTTTATTATATATTATGTTATAATAAGTAATTTATAGCCACAAGTTTTAAATAAATTATCAAAACAAGCAAACCCTAGTTGTATGCGTACACATTTCCCATACAAACCTTTAAAAACTATAATAAATTAAATGTACACACAACAGTCTGTCCAGGTCAGTTTCCTCACTATATATGGACTACTGTGTAAATACACAGAGAACTTTGAAACAAACATTATTGTAAGAACAATAATTAAACCATGTTGGTAAACAGAGTTATTGATAGAGTTTTCTTAAAAGTTCTAGTGAGACGGATTGTTGGTGATTGAATGCATGTTGGCCTGATTGGGTAGTTTTTTTATGGACATAGAAAAATCAAGAGCCATTTTCAATTATTTAAGACATACAAGTCAAAATTTCTGTGAATTTAAGACTTTTTAAGGCCAATTTTCAGTTTTTATTTTAAAACATTTTAAGACCCCGCGGACACCCAGGGATGCGTTTCCCAAACAACGACATAACTTGCGGCTGAACTATCATAGTACGATGCATCTTTTGTGAAAAGAACGATGTGTTGACAAGTGTTTCCCAAAACCCGTAGTTTCTCTGTCGCAGATCCGTCATTTGAACCACGTTAGTTATAACGTAAAATGTCTATAATGACGCTCTAAATGGGGTGGAGTAACAATTCCTTTAAAGAAAAATCCCATCATTTTTTGTGCAAATCATATTGTTTTACACGCATTGAAAAAAATTCCAACATTAGTTTTGGTAAAAACATGCACTCGTTTTCCATATTATTTGAAATATATGTAAACAGCACAAATATTATTGAGAATATGCCATATTCTATTCTAAAACATAAAACCACTTAGCTAACACGTATTCTAATCTCATATATAAATCGTTAATGGTTGTAATTTACTGTAGGCTATTTATTAACAAATTAAGAAAAATCCTACTTAATAATAATAATAATTACTATTGTTATTTTATTTTTATTATTAAGAAGGATCTTGTAAATGAATTCATTTCATTTTATTTAAAGTCTACTTTTACAATTTGACACATTTCAACCACTGCAGAAATGTTCTAACCAACAGGCCCATGTCATATACATTACAGATGCATTTCTTAATAAATAACCTACTATAAATTAAAAGCATTAACGCACGTTATATATTTGAATAAATAACGTTATATATTTCAGTAAAACGTTATTAGCGTTATTAGCTTTGACAATGTAAAGTAAATTCCGCTTTTAAGTAAAAGGGTCACCTATAGCTTTCGTCATGAGCCACAGCTGGGTTCAAAATGACAGCAATGTTTTCAAAGTGCACTACGAAGGGAACACAATTGTCAATATGAAGATTGTAAAACTGAACTGTAAAAAATACTTTAGAAGCAAACTACACCTAAGAGAGATGACTTTAATGGTTTTTTTTTTGATAATTTCAAGTTTAAACATTGGAAGGTTCAAAAGGAATAGTGCATAGGGGGGGAATAACTGAGAATAGAACACAACCAGGAACTATGCTTCTAACTACAGCTCGAGAGGTGTAGTTGCAAACGTACAATTTTGCGACGCAGTTTGTGAATGTTTGTTAGAATGATGGATTTGGGAAACGCCAAATTAATGAACTATGTTTGTAATGATGCAAATTGCGACCTTGACTAATGATATTTTCAAAATATTACTTGAATTTGTTTTTGACTGATTTTTTTTTTATATTAAATAGTGCTGTAAGTAAATTTTTTTTTAATATATATATATATATATATATATATATATATATATATATATATATATATATATATATATATATATATATATATATAGATTTTGCTCTTTCAACATTTTATTCATTGACATTTTTACAGCATTAGAGAAAGTATGTTAGATTTAATTTTAAATAAATGCTTTTGAAAATGCAAACCCTCCAACATTTTTAACAACATTTGATGATTTTAACATTATTACAATACATACAGTTGAAGTCAGAATTAATAATCCCCCTTTAAATTTTTTTTTCTTTTTTTAATATTTCCCAAATGATGTTTAACAGGGCAAGGAAATTTTCAGAGTATGTCTGATAATATTTTTTCTTCTGGAGACAGTCTTATTTTTTTATTTCGGCTAGAATAAAAACAGTTTTTAATTTTTTAAGAACCATTTAAAGGTCAAAATTATTAGCTTCTTCAAGCTATATTTTTTTGATAGTCTACAGAACAAACCATCATTAAACAATAACTTGCTTAATTACCCTAACCTGTCTAGTTAACCTAATTAACCTAGTTAAATCTTTAAATGTCTCTTTAAGCTGTATAGAAGTGTCTTGAAAAATATCTAGTAAAATATTATTTACTGCCATCATGGCAAAGATAAAATAAATTAGTTATTAGAAATAAGTTATTAAAATTATTATGATTAGAAATGTGTTAAAAAAAATCTTCTCTCTGTTCATAATTCAGGGGGGCTAATAATTCTGACTTCAACTGTATGTATTTTCAGTAAAAAAAAAAACAATTAGATGAATGAATGAATAGTTTTTGCTTCATTTTTGTACACAAACTACAACAAAATAATAACAAATGGGTGTGCATCCTCTATAAATAATGGTAAAAATGGAAGCTAAATAAATAAGTTTAATCAATGTTTAGATTACTGATACTGCTGCATAATAAGGTCTATGTCCCTTTAACTAGAAAGCTGCAATGTGGTAAATAAAGATTTATATACAGTATCTGGTTCAACATGGAACATTTTGCATGGTGTGACAGATGTTGAACAGCTGAAACCCCTGGGAGTTACGACCGCCTGGAATGAGTGCAAATCAATGCAACCAAGCAGGTGTGCGGGGGAATCAGGGCATAGGGACACTCCTGGCTGCTCGGCTCGGCAGCTCGAGGTGCACTTTGGTGGCTCGACTTGACGCAGACCACGCAAAGTGGCAGGCAACTGCTCGACCCTCCTGGTGCTCCACAGCCCGGAGGTCCCACAGATGCTTAGTAGCAGCAGCATGGCCTGCGAACTTGACCATGGCAAATGCGACGAATGCCCCAGCTCTTCTGCACGCGGGCTACGCCTCTGCCAGGTCTTCATGTTCAGTGTCAAGCCCTCAAAAGCTCCTGTCATAGTTTGTTAGCCCAAACACTTCCTGCCAGGGCAAGTCTAATTCATCCTCCGTGTGTCCCAAATGAAATCCTTTTTTCCTCCACTCAGCAAAGCTCCCTAGTTCCCACACTCCATCTGTCTGTGTTACTGGCCCCGAGCTCTTTCTGAAGTCATCCATTTGTTTGAGAATACCAATTTATCAACGAATCAGAGCTCACATTGATCACCGGACCAGAGGGTGCCACCGAGTAATCCGGTTCCTGCATGCACACGCACACGCGCCCAGATTACATCCGACTGACCTGCGCGGAGATAAAGGACTAGGAGCTAAAAAAGATTATTTATTCACATTCGATCGGCCTCATATTAGCTGCGCCTCGCTCCACGCATTGATAAATTGGAAATAGAGCGAGCTTTGTTTTGCTTTGATATAACAATAGGTAAGGTTTTCATATCAATTCTAGCATCCCAAACGTCCCAGATGTCTCTTAGACGGAGGTAGATTGAAATGCCCTAGTTTACAGATTTCATGAATATGAATAAAAGCACTCGATTTTGCTGCTATGTTTATTAATAAGACCAATTAATAATACTACTAATAAAAGGATGGACAAACAAAATATGGTCACAAAAAATACAACACTAAATATGCTGAGTCTGTTTAGCTTTAAAAGGACAAATTGACGCCTAGTTATTTTGGTCAATAAGCCTATCTGAGGCCATCTTTATCCTTGGCACTGTCTGCATAAGAAAAATGAGAAAGAGGTGAGGACATGCATTTTAATTCACTGTAGCTTTTTTTTTTTCAGAGACCCACTTCTCTGTGTAGACACTATTATCCTAATATTGAACGATGATAAGTAATCATGCATAATTTGTATTTAAAAACGTTATATGAAAATAATATAAAATACTCTTAATTTGTGCTCTTGAAGCAAATGTCCTCAAATGGAAAATAATAATAATAATACAATAAAGACAGCATGGTTTATTAGATTGCTAAACAAATAAATGGAATGGACTTAAATTAAGATTAAGCTGAATAAAAAAACCCCAGCATGATTCATTTTCCTTGTGCAACATTAGAGAACCACACATGCAACCAGTTTGTGAAGCTTATGTTTAATCTAATGTAAAAGCACAAGGTTATTCAAGCAGCTCCATGTGACAGCGGATATAGGAAGCTGGTATGGGCAGCTTTATTCTGCGCTGCTAAAAATTCAAAGTATAGCCTCCGGTTAAGGATTTACTTATTTAAATGATCTGGTCAGAGCCTGTCTCCAGTTAACAACTCACTGATTTAAATGATCCAGTCAAGGGTGTGTTTCCCAAACAACTCTCTGTTGAACTACCATAGTATGATAAACTATAAATCAAATCAAATCAAATAACTAGCTACAGTAGTTACAACAATTCCTAACAACATATGCATACACATCAGACCATTGATTCAATGTCGTTGAAGTTCCTTTCTAGCAACAATTCACAATCAAAAGCCAAACATACAGTAGGCCATTGTTAACAGGTCAACAGACTCAGGGCGCACTCACACTATGCTATTCGAACCGTGCCCAGGCCCGTTTCCCGGATTGTTTGAGAAGTGTGAGTGCTCTGAATTGGGCTCGGGCATGGTTCAGTTGGCCGGCACTGGCATGATTGGAAGAGGTGTGCCAGAGTGCAGTTCGGTGATTGCAAAGTGCGCCCGAGCCCGAAACTGAAGACGAGACGTGACTTTTAAGGGACTGTTTCATATGGATTTTTAAATCATTCCTTCTGTTCAATGAACGCAAACCCCTCACTGCACGTCAGCTGCACCTTCAGCAAACCTCCTAACTCCTGCAGCACAAGGACTTTATGATTGTTTATGAGCGTCAAAGGTGGCTGATCTGTTCAGCGAAATATTTGACTGCGTGTCACTGCATCCCAAACAACTAAAACAATGTAACTAAAGAAATCTCCGCTGTGCTGAGCGAGAGCGCTTCTTAAACTGAACAGCGCATCATCGATGACGTAAGCGTGCTCAGGCTAGAATGCAATGTGAGTGCGGGCCGTTGGGAGAGACGGGAGGGAGGACAAGCATGCTTCGGCCCGGTTCAAGGCAACTGTACATAGTGTGAGTACGGCCTCAGACTCAGACTCAACTTTATTATCCCGTTCAGGGAAAATAAAATTGCAGCAAGTTGCTATAACCAGTGTTGGGTAAGTTACTTTAAAAAAGTAATAGATTACAAATTACTGACTACTACTGGAAAATTGTAATCTGATTACATAACGAATTACTTTATGTAAAACGTAACGTAAACGTAAAACTGGATACCTGTAACCATTGACAGCCATAGTATGCAAAAGCACTGCAGTGTTTGGGTGTTCTGTGTTTGTCTGAGGTAATTACCAAAATGTCTATATTCCATACAAAGCATGAAGTTCTTGTTGCGTGACTGGTGCGCCTAGAAAATGCGAAAAGCCGCGCAACTCCATTGGAAATAACGAATTTGCATGTACAAAATATGCGATATGTGATCGGCTCCATAAGTTGGGCCACCATATTTTTGAATGCCAGTGCCCTCCTTGGGGACGTGTATTGTCTCAGAATGCTTTCTGCTCAAATGCTTGAAAAAGTTGCTGGTCGAGTACAAAGCAGTCAAAAGTTCTTTAGAGACTGGACATCTCACAGCACTATTTTTGTTTTTACGCTCAATGAAATCAAGGTAATGTCTGTATTTTCACTTGAAGAGCAACCACTCTCGTCAGCAGCTATTTCAGCTCACGTTCTCCAGCAATTTAAAAGCGAATGCTTATTAAATGATGTTGAAGCAGAAAACGAGATTTAAAAGAAGCATTTTTTTCTTTTAAAAATTATATTTGTATTGTAAGTAACGCAATTACACTGACTTTAGTAACTGTAATCAAACTACACAAATTTAAAATGTAACTCATTACATTACTACGTTCCCCAAAAATGTAATTAGAATACAGTAACGTATTACTGAGGAAAGCGTTACTCCCAACCATACGAGATAGTATATAACGCCATAACACAGGCGAAGTTTCATGTACAAATTACCAAATTATTACCACAAAACATACAATGCATAATTATAAAATGCCACCATTAATAATTTCGAATTCTGTTTGTCACGCATATAGGAACTCTAAAACGACGTCCTGATGTAAGCAGCTGAAACACATCTTGTCATCTTAGGACTGCTCCACTATTTAATTTTACAAAAGCCCCTTTTCAACTTTAAAGTGCTTTACGGTGTGGTTTGCATGCTTGAACTTCAGTTCAGTTTAGTTTGGCCTGGTTTGGATTTCAACTGCAGTTTAGTATACTGCTTAAAGCTGGTGGGATTATTGTTATAGCTGTGCCACCTCTACTGCTGTGACATCATCATTTTCATTCTGGGTCGTCCCATCCATTGCTAAATTCGCATCTTGGCTACTAATGAGAACATCTGGACCTCTGCTATTAACCATGATTTCTAGATGCCATATCAGGTGCCTTTTTCTTGCAGTGATATAAAAAGGTATTAACATGCCAACCAACAATACAACAGTGGCTGATAGTAACTATTTAAATATAGTGTGCTTGGTGTTTTGTGTCACAAATGACAGTGACACTGACAGTGACATTTCTCTCTGACCAATAATTGATCAGCAGTGTGTATTTGTCATGTTCTGGTAATGGTACGGCTCACTTGGAATGTCACTCAAGGTGATACAAAAAAAAAAAAATGAAGGGTACAGGGTAATAGTACAGGATATGGAAAGCATAGGAAAATCCCTCAAAAAAGAGCCATATCGAAGGGAACAGCACCTTATCACATGATGGAAAAAATTAAAATACATAAAATGTTTAGGGATGCAACAACTGTATCAATAAAATCAATAATCATTGATAATGAAATTTGTTGTCAACAAATGCCCTTATAGATTCATTGAGCTGCTCATGTGACTATTTGAGGAATGGAGGGTACATCAGTGTCAAATTAAGTTTCCCCTATATTTCTCCTCAACATTACTGTATTTGCATCCAGAGTGCAGGTGCATGCTTGAAAAGGGTAATTATTTGCGGAAACGGTGGAAGGAGCAAGTGCCCTCATGTGACCATTCGCGATTACAGTTTGCATAGTGGGAACTCAAAACAGTGAAACATAAGGAAAGCTGAATTCGACACAACACTGCCTACAGGAAGAAGCATGCTCCACTAGTGCTCCAATGCATGGGAGAATTTTACATTAAAGGCTTCTAAGAAGACGGTAACCTGCCTGCTATGCAAGACTGAGCTTTCACCTCACGAGCCATAATGATGATTAATTAAATGGCGTTACTTTAGATTAGCTTAATTTAAACAGTGCAAATACAGTGAGACACCACATATTTAAAATCAGCAAACAACAGCAGCAGTACACTATTACAATTAGTCAACGGTGTGGCTTTCAGCGAAGGCTAATAATGTTACATTTGTACACTGAGCAATGAAAGTTTACCTGTACGTCTACCTCAGATTTAAAAAGAAATATTTGTTTATTCAGTATTGTTTAGAATGTTTATATTTCCACAAATCCTGCTGCCTCATATCTTAATGTTAACACGTATATCTCCTAATTTCATATTGTGAACATAATAGGAGTACAACACATTTTGTTAGCTTTTTGTTTGTTTATATTTTGGATATTTAGAGAAGTTATACTAATATAATTAAAGGTTTAAAATGTCTAAATTAAAGATCAATAAACATATAATAAATGTAAGTATACATAAAAAAAAAACATTAATAATCGGCTAACTAATCGATTATTAAAATAATCATTAGTTGCAGGCCTAATTGTGGTAATGCATCATACAGAGATTAAAGGGATATATAGTACTAAAAAAGATACAGGTGAGATATTTTCTTAGTAAAAAAAAACAAAACAAAACAAAACAGAAAAATCTGAGTGCAATAAATCAGAATTGAGTGCTGAGGCTTGCTGTGTGAATGTATCCTAAGAGTCCAACATTCTTGTCAAAGCTATCGGTAACAAATGGCATTTAATAAAACATCAACATATCAATTTTTCAGTGGCTTTCTGTGTTTTCCTGCTGCATCTGTATCTGGAAGCAGGTTAGCTGATCGTACCTATGCCTTTCACCACGCTGAATGAAGCAGACCGGGTTCTTTAGACGTCAAGAAGTCGAGTGTTTCTGAGGGATGATAGACTTCTAACAAAATGCACTTGATTGATGGAACTGGAGTCTGCAGTCTGGTCCTGTTCGCAAAGTGAATCAGGAGCCTGAAAAATTGATGCGTATCCAAGACATATACCCTGGCATTTTAATGCTTTGATAATGAGCTGCTCTACATATTTCTCTGGCATCCATACATGAAAGTGGCCACTGAAATCATACCATTTGGGAGAAGCATAATCAAAATGACATTTAGATGATGAAGCATCGGTGTCAAGAACAGAAGTGCCTTTGCAGCCGGTCTCTGTTTTGGTCATGATTGGTCCATTTTCAAAAACCCTTGATATCCTTGAGATCCTCAGTATCAGGATGGGGAAATGCGTAAATATGCAACATGCACATGGTTGAAAACACAGAAAGTTGTATAATTGTTTTATTTATTTTGATTATTGATTTCTTTAATTGGTTTAATTGGTTTATTTGATTTATCAATCAATCAATCAATCAATCAATCAATCTATCTATCTATCTATCTATCTATCTATCTATCTATCTATCTATCTATCTATCTATCTATCTATCTATCTATCTATCTATCTATCTATCTATCTATCTATCTATCTATCAATCAATCAAATAATCAATCAATTGAATGTATAAGACCATTTAAATAAACCGATATTCCCAGTTGGGTTATTATAGGCTCAATATGTTATGTATGGATTACCTACAGTGTAGGTGTCAAAAAAAGTTGTTTTAAAAGTTTATTAGGAAACTTCTGTCAAATATATTATGCCTGTTCTTAATACTGTATCTTAGATAGCTTTAGATATTAATATATATTGCATTTCTCTTTCTCTCTCTCTAAGTTCTTGCTGGATAAATACATTTTTTCTAATGCAGCTGACAAATAGTAAATTATGAATATGGCATACTAATACAGATTTTCCATAAAGGTTCATTTGAAATCGTTAATTACTATTTTTTTTATAATTACAAAAATGTTAGGTCAAATATAATAGTTTAATTGTAATATTGATCAAAGTTCATTTTGTGTAGGAATTAGGGGTGCAACAGTATTTGTATTCATCCAGAACCATCATGGTATGGGGTGACGGTTCAGTTCATGCACACAGCAAAAAAATCCGTGTACATTTAACTCAATTTGAGTTTAACTTAACACTCCTTGGGTGTACATATGACTCCCTCCATTTTGGAGTTAAAATAACACTTTCTAAATTGTGATATTTGTACATTACTCTCAGAGTTCATTTCAACACAGTAAGAGTTTATTCTTACATCGAACTGGAGTGTGTGTTACCCTTCAAAGTGTCAATATATTACCTGTTTTCTATATTATCAATTGGTGTGTGTGACATAACAGTGATCAAATATGTTGAAAATAGTTTTAATTTATTAAATGTTCATTAATCTTTTCAGAAATAATTTTAAAACATTCAACTCTTTGCATTTTAAAATGCAACAAGACCTGTTTCAAGTTTAAGTAAAACATACGGGTTTGATCATTGTTTGTCTGAAAGAATCAGTTCGAGTAAAAAAAAAAACTGGACTTCCCATCACTAGTGGGAAATATACTGCATATTGGGTTAAAAGTTTAACACTGAAAAAAAAAAAAACTCTTAAATATATGCTCTTTCACACTCGTGGATTAAAATGTACTCCGGTTTTAACACTGAACAACACCAAAAAAATCACACTGCATATTTAACACTGGAATTTTTTGCTGTATGTGCCAGTGCAGTCACTGGAGTTAGACAGAAAAGACCACAGCAGTGCAACAACTGAGGACCCATTCACAAAGATTGCACCTCATGAAAAAGATTGTGCCACTGCCATGTCAACTCGGTTCACAGAAGCTCGAAATGCTAGTCCCGCCTTCTAGTTCTTTAGATTGGTGCAATCAGATGACATTAATGAATGCCACTGCATGTAAAAGTTGAAACTGTTTTATCTTGAAACAACTTTCAAAAGCGTAGTACTCATGTGCGAGTCGCTGCAGAAGACGCGAGTGTATAATGGTAATGCATGTCCATCAACCACATTTACATAGAAAAACAACGGCAGTATAAGTTTCTGTCATATCTCATAGAGTGCTTTCACATCTGTGGTTCAGTGCATTTGGTCCGGAGCAAGGGCAGCAAATGATAAATTGTAGTATTTTTCTGCAGTTTTTGGGTCCTTTTCACACCACACTGATTGCTTTGGTCGAACCAGTTGAAATGGACAAAAATGCAGTCATGTGACAAAATCCACATCACTCATCGGCCAAACGTTATTGAAGGTATTTCCTAAACTACTTTTCGATTGGTCAGAATTAACTAGTGGGAAAATGCCAATGGAACTCCCGCACATAAACAAACCGGCAGACACAAAATGACACTTTTACTATGGAGGGACGACTGCGCTGGCTGATTGTATCCCTGGTCATAGTATACTATATAGTTTGTATACATCACTTTAGACAAACTATACATTTCGAGAATGAAGCGCGGCTGCAGCTGGAAAACAATGTTTTAATGCATTGCAAATGGCAAAGGCGCTTCGCAATTTCAGGAGGAGGCGTGAATTAATTTAGCTAAAATGCGACATGGTCATCTTCCAGTAATATTACCAATGATTCATCAGGTAATGTTTTTCCTCTCTCTCTCTATCGCTCTCTCTCTCTCTGATTAAAATTGTTGGTAAAGCGCTGTCAACAAATAAATCCCATAATGACCAGTGCATCAAACTACGGCAGCTGGATTAGTCCAAAAAGGCGCAGTACTTTTTGCAGTTGGGTCTGTTTTAGTTCGTATCATGTTCTCAGTACAAACGAATCGCTCCAGTTCGTTTGAAAGCATACCAAGACCACCTCTTTAAGGAGGTCTTGGTCCACTTTTTTGGTCCACTTTTGGTGCACACTCGAGTGTGATTGCTACATTCACACCTGCCCAAATAAACTGCGCCAAGAGGGAAAATGAACTCTAGTGCGATTCAACCGAACTAAATAAGGCAGGTGTTAAAACAGCCATAGGTATGTACCGAACTGTGATCTCTGTGTACTGTTACACCCTAGAATAGGAATACAACAAATATGTTGCCACACACAAATAACAGAAATTTAAAAATGCTAGCTTGTTGTCCATATTTGAGCCAACCCAGTATTTTTAGAGTAAACCTTGGTCCAGAAAACACCTCGTCACTTCACAATAACAATCCTAAAAAAGTGTTGAAGTTTACTTTTGAAAGTCATGTTCAACCTTCAGAATCTCCCCCAGAATCTTCAAAAAAAAAAAAAATCTCCCCTTTCAAACTTCCAGCACCTGTCGATTGGGCTGGCGTTCAGATTACTCCTATTGCAGAGAGCGCATGCATATTTAATTATCCTCTAGTTTTGTGAACCTGTACTTCTTTCGTCTTCGTTTTTTCAAGACCAGGTAATTTCGATTTTCAGAATCACACTGCTTGTCAGAAAAATGAGACACCTGGGCTTGATAGCCAGTTGTTAGCAAGTGCTTTGGTGCTTACTGTTTGAAGTTCGAAATACTTTATCTGGAGATGCAATCAAACGTGACAGCTATTGATCCATCCTCCAAATCAGACATGAGACTTACTGAACATGTTAACAAGCACCCAATAGCTGTTTTAATTGTCAGAGCCTTTGAAATCACAGTCTGAGTTCTGCGGTGGGTTTTCATGCAGCACTTAAGTTCATACACTGTAGGAAGCACTTCAAATGAGCCTCTAAATAATGTCCTGAAGGACAGATTCTTAGTGACTGAAGCTTGAGCTATGGATATTTTATCGGGAAAAGGTATCTACTCCTCATTAAAAAGTTATTTAATCCCCTTTATAAATGTTAATTAAAAGCTAATCTGATGATTTCAAACAGTAAAAGCTTAAGGAAATTTGCTCTGTGTATTCTGTGAATATTTTGAAGACACAGGATGAATTAACACATACAACAGCAGGATTTAGGATATACTGTACATATCACAATTATTAGCCCTCCTGTGAATTATTTTCTTTTTTTAAATAATTTCCATATAATGTTTAACAGAGCAAGGGATATTTCAGAGTATTTCCAATTATTTGTTACTTCTGGAGAATGTCTTACTTGTTTTATTTTGGCTAGAATAAAAGCAGTTTCATTTTTTTAAAACCATTTTAAGGTCAATATTATTAGCATCCTTAAGCAATTCATATTTTTTGATAGTCTACAGAACAAACCATCGTTATACAATGACTTACCTAATTGCCCTAACTTGCGTCAACATATCAACTTATTTAAGCCTTTAAATTATTGCACTTTAAGTTGAATACTAGTGTCTTGAAAAAATATCTAGTAAAATATCATGTACTGTCATCAGGGCAAAGATCAAATAAATCAGTTGTTAGAAATGAGTTATTAAAACTATTATGTTTACTTAGAAATGTGCTGAAAAAAATCTTTTTTCTATTAAACAGAAATTGGGAAAAAATATATATACAGGATGGTCTAATAAATCAGGAGGGCTTCAACTGACTTCAACTGTATACACTTTACAGATGGGACATTTATAAAATGTATGGTGCAAATGAACAGCTACAACACCATAATTTGAACAAAAAATATATAAATTAATTTGCTAATTATAATGCAATTTCTAATGTACATCATTGCCTGGATAAACAACTAAACAAATTAACAAGTAAATGTATGAACAAATCAACAAACAAATGCTATAAAACTAGGGCTGGGCGATTAATCGAAAAGTAATCGAAATCAACATTCAGAACCATAATTGATCTCATTTTTCCAGGTCAATTTTTTCAATTACTTTCTCTAGTAATCATGTCACGTGACCCCGCTTTATTAAAGGCTGAGGCTGGTTTATACCTCTGTGGTCACTTTGCAGCCACATCTGATCTCTGGTCAAGTAGGATGATGGACCCATTCTTAAGCCTTACTTACTATACTTTGCACTACATTGACGATGATTGAAAGCTCCGCCAGAGAAGCATTGAGACGGCATATTTTCCATTACAATAAAATTATTACTTGCATTAAAATATTTGTTTGCAAGAAATGCACTGTTTAAAATATTATTTACAGGATATACAAGACTTATTTTATTTAGAAGAGATACTGCTTATTTTCTACTTTTAATATGAAAAAAATGTTAAAAAATAATTTATTTTGTTTCCAAAAGTGCTAGTTATTTATTTTCATTTTAGGTAATGTGTGTTTTAACTTCAGTTGTTCAGCGTTGATGTTCAATAAATAATCATATAGAGAGTAGATAGTGTGTGTTTCTTCAGTTATTTTAAAATCAATTAATGCACTCTTCAAATCTCTCACTTGTAATATGAGAGCATATCATGTCAGTGAACTATGGGGGCAAAACTAAAAAAAATAAATAAATAAAATAATCTTACATTAATTGTAATCAAGTTAACATTAATTAATCAATTAATTGAGATTTTGATTTTAGGCCAAATCACCCATTCCTATATAAAACAATATAAAAATAATATAACATGTCTAATTTCTAATATACTTATTTTGGTCAACATTAGTTAATAGACTGTGAGTAAACACTGAACAACTTTATTTCCACCAACTAAGCCTTTACAAAGATGAAAAAAAAAAAAAAAATTGTAATAATTGTACTGTTCATTAGGGTTAGCAAATACATTAATCAACATTAATTATTACAACCATATTGTAAAGTGTTACCATATCTACTGCATTTTAACATTAAAAGTTATATGCATTCATATGTATAGGAACAAACTTGAATTAGCAATAAAAAGCAGCACATTATAAACTAGAATCAAAATGAACTGATGTAAATGTAAATGTGGTTTGAATTAATTAATTGCTGGCTTACATCCCAGCAGCCAACACAGCTGCTTAATACACTGTTTTGTGAGCTTTCTTGCATGACACATCCCTACCTCTTCCAGGGAAACAAAGGAGATTTTAGTGCTTTCCAGATCAATACATTGTCTCCCCCAGACAACTATCAGTGGCATTTGAAGTAGACTAAACACAGGTTCCCCTCAATATCAGCTCAAAGACTGAACTCTTCTCTAAAACCCTGTTGGCAATGGCAGATAAACAGATGAAACCAATCAAATCCCACCTGATCAGGACCAGACATAAAACAGCCAAAGACAAATGGGAAAAAAAGGGCAAAACTGTCATGAAAATCTTTAAAAGGCTTAGATTCATACTGCCACTGGTTTAGTTTAACACTGTTTTAATATAGCAGCTGGAAATAATAACAAATAACAATAAAAAAAAAGTTATTTGTTTGGCACAAGAGAAACCAACTTTGCAGATTTAATTTGCTTCAAGTGACCGTCCCAATATGATTGCTGGTGTCCCATTTAAGGTCTTTAACAAGCATGCAAGTCCCCTCAAAAAGCTTTTTCATCTTAGAGGTTTCTTTCCTCGTCTGTTTTTCTTCCTTTTAAACTCAAGCATTCATGCATGCTGGGCCGAGGATGAGATGACATGCTATGACGGTTAAAAAAACAGGCACTGCTTTGATACAGTTGTGTCATATTACAGCTTGAAGTGAGATATTATGCTTTAAATCAGTCAGAATATTGCTATTACGATGAAAAGGGACAACAGCTAAAACGGCTTGCTTTTCAGCATGTCTCAAAATCAACCAGGGACTCACAGTCAGTTACTGACACTTATTCGTCTGAATATCTCTGATATTACTCCAGATTGTCACTCTTCATACTAAACCTTGATGTAATGTACTGAAATTGATACAAAAGAACAGTTTTGGATATATAAGCTGTTCACTATGGTGGTAATTATCAATTTATGAATGTGAACGCATATACTGTACAGTTGAAGAATTATTTGCCCCCTTTTAATTTTTTTTTTCTATTTTAAATATTTCCCAAATGATGTTTAACAGAGCAAGGAAATTTTAACGGTAGGTCCGATAATATTTTTTTTCTTCTGGAGAAAGTCTAATTAGTTTATTTTGGCTAGAATAAAAGCAGTTTTAAATTTTTTAAAACCCATTTTAAGGTAAAAATTATTAGCCCCTTTAAGCTAATTTTGTTTTCGATAGTCTTATCTAACAAAATAACATACGATAATGGTCCAAAAACTAGTACACCCAAATGTATATGTTAAATATTAAATACAAATTTAAAAAAGAGGAAAAATCAAAAGAAGCAAAGAATTGAAAAATTGAAGGTTGTAAATTTTTTTTGCCAATATTTTGCTTGAATGTAATTGTATTATCTTTCAATTTCTAAATATGTGTGGTGAATAAATATATATGTTTAATACATCTGTTTTGTTTAAATGCACCTAAATACATTGCATATATTCAGAGAAATGGATAAAAATATTCATTTTCAAAATGGGCTGTATTCAATTATGCTGAGCACTGTACCAGTTATTAAAAAAGGCAAAGATGGATGGATGGATGGATGAATGGATCGATGGATGACTGGATGGCTGAATGGCTGGATAGATGGATAGACAGACAGAC
>LR812532.1:32891215-32903715 GCA_903798195.1 Danio kyathit
CCGGAGGTACGCATGGCTGCGTTTCATTTTTTAAGCGAACCATACGGGGCGGTATGACGCCGTTCCTTTTGGCGCTTACTGGCTGAACGCTCACCTTCATGTGCTTACATTTGACAATTAGCTTGTCGTGTACGTCGGCAGACTTGAGACACAGAGAGTTGACCACGATGACAATTGGGTTTGAGTCCGGGGAAGATCGGTTCCAGAAATCAGGTAAGACAAAAACAGAATCCAAAAAATAAAATGAACGAGTGAACAACAGGGTGAGAACGTGGTAAAATCCGAGAACGTGGTAAAAATCAGACAAGGGCTTTTCTTTTTCTGGACGACTTTTGTAAACCGTTGGTTGGGTTTAGGGAAGTATGTGGGTGGGCGGGTCAATTGGTAAAATTGGTTGGGTTTAGGGAAGGAGGAGGATGGGTCAGGCGATTGGCCGGTTGACCAATCAATCATTCAGTCAGACAGACAGACAGAAAGACAGACAGACAGACAGACAGACAGACAGACAGACAGACAGACAGACAGACAGACAGACAGACAGACAGACAGACAGATAGACAGACAGTCAGACGGTTGGTCAACAGCGGCCTCTGGTGGGTTTATGCGAGAACATCGCGAGCACTCAAAAGACATTTGAGATGCGAAAAAGCGCACGCAGCGGCCTCTCGCGGGTTCGCGAAAACAAAAACTGCAAAAATACGTACATCCCAGGACGTATTTTGCGTTCTCCAGAAATGTCCACGGGACTACGTTTTCAGAATGAGCCTGGGTTGGATGCTTTACTAGTGACGTGGAGCTGATTAGCAAATCACAGCACATTATGTTTTCATATTAGCTGAGTAGCTGTATATAATCAAAGTATGATTTATGAAAAGCTAACATGAATTTTTTTTACAAATAAAGCATGAGCACACATTGCTTTGCATCTTATAAACACAACCAAGCCTTAAAAATACACTCTGCCCCCCCCCCCTTTTAACACAAATTTGGGTCAAATATGGACATATATTTGTTTTATTATTATTTTAAATTAATGTTAGTACTTTTAACCCAACAGCTGAGTTGTATGTTGAAAGACCATTTTTAGAGTGCAATATTTGGAATAATTTTAATGATATGTTCACTTACATGACACGTTCATGACAACAGTAATCTAAGAAACATTCCCTTTTGAATTTATGAAAATGTATTGTCAAAAATATTCCCTTTTATACAGATTCACAAAACAACTGTATTATGATGTAAACATGCTTTACTAATGCTTATATGCCAGGCCAGTAGATGACGATGGCACTTACATGTCTGTAACCATTGTTTTTTTGGTTGTCAAATACTAATCTAAAGACATGCATGGCATCACAAAATCAAAGCTCTGTAGTTTGCACAGAATTCAATGGCATTCAGCTTTTTCACTGGGGTTTTCAGGCCTTTCAAAAATGCATTAAAACTTTAGTTTGAATATTACACATGCATAGATTTTCTCTATGATGGCAATATGTAAACAAATAAATTAATAATAAAAGTAATACTGAGCGCAACTTGTTTGCAAGCATATTCATTGGCTATTTCTTACCATTAGTCACTTGCTGGCCATACAAAACGTAATGCAATTGCAACTATTTTTCTAACAGTCAAACATCTGCGAGGGTTATTAAGGATGTAAATCAACACACATTGCAGTCCTGCACGAGCACAGATCTATAAATAACCTTTAGGTAATTAATCTGACTTATTTGGAAGGAAACAATGTGACTCATGCAATCTTAAAGCACACCATTATGGCAAATGAACGTTGTAGTGCACACTATTCACGTCCTTTAGAATGCTAGTCTTAACACTCTAAATAAATAATCATATATATGCACCAACGAGCCATTTATAACCAGAAAAAAAAAATATTAAAATCGACTCAATTTCATGAGTTTGTTTGCCTATTCACCTCAATTCCACAGAGGCGCTGATCTCAAACATAGGGCTGGGCAATATTGCAAAGAAAATTACCACAATATAATGTTTCATATCATCCTTATCTATAATTATTGAATATATTTTAACAATACATTTAGTAATATTAGAATATTATTATGTTTTTATTTAACCACTTTATTTTAATTTACCAACATTACTAAGGCAAATAGTTTTAATAGTCAAAAACTAAAATATTTAAACTAAATATGTCATCTCTTAATAATGAAATAAACATAAGTGTTAAAGAGACTCAAACTTGATAAATAAAATGTTTCAAAGTTTGTGCAATGATAAAGGTAGATCAACATCTGTAAGGTGTGAATAATAATGATACAGTAAACCTCAAACTCTGTAAAAACTATGATCAAATCTGAGCTTTTAAGTAAAAGAACCAACCATCATTATTCAAATACATGCTGAACATTACAAATTGTGAAGTGAAACGACTACATTAGCCACTATGCTAAAAAACTACTTCAGATGGGGTGCTAGTGGCTGGGATGCACAAGAAAAGAAACCAAAAAGCCACTCTGGCCACATCCTTTTTTTATTTAAAATCTCCTCACTGCTGCTTTACGGAACTAATTTTGGCATGTGTTGTTATTCTGACCTGAAGTGATAAGCGTGAGCATGTGGTTTCCTTCACTATGACGTCTCTCGTAACTAGGCAAACGTTTTCTCAGAGGATGACAAATGAACATTTATGGAGAAAAGTAAAAAGCACTGCAGTGTTTGTCTGAGGTAATGAGTCTGCCGTTGTTACTGAAATGTGTATATTCCAAAGTGTGAAGCAGATTGGTTAGTTCTACTTACATGAATCGCGGTGTGCTCTGGGCATTCAGAAAAGTTTAGATGTTTTTCAACTATAGCGTACCTGAAAAATGTGCGCACGTCACATGTGCGCCACTTGCACACCATGTGCACGTCACGCATCCATTGGAAATGACAACCTGACACCCTAAGCTTATTGGCATTGCTTCCAAGGCACGCACTCAGGAGCCAAAATTTAATAAAACTACTGTATAGCGCTTCATACAGAAACTTCGTACCAAACTTTTTTTATTATTGATATTGACAATGGTGCTCGGTCAATAAATAAGGTTATCGATTTTATTGCTCAGCCCTACTAAAACATACACTTTAATTCATAATATCGTTTGATTTGAAATACAAAGGTTTGGCCTCCTGAAGGGACAGCAAAGATTGAAAACGTTAATTGTACGGTAAGTTTCCTTTTCCCTCTGCCAGCTGTTGGAGAGAATGGAAGCACAGGGTGGTGGCAGACAGACAACAACCAACGTCCATGCTAATTCGCCAAACAGCAGAATTGAGTCTTTCGCCAGTCGGCCAGAGGCCATGGCAAATTCAAGCCGCCTCGAGCAGAAGTGTGGCAAAAATGAGCAAGCTATACTGGTGACCGTCTGATAAAGAAAGCCCGGGGAGGCAAAGCAAAAAAGGAGCCATAAAACGAATTGCCTCCTGCCTCATAAATAACAGCAACATAAACGTCACATGAACTTTATTTCGAAAGCGGGCGGTCTAATAAAGATGCTGTTTTAAAAAAAGGAGCGGAGAAATACATTGTCGTATCCTCAGCTTTTCAAGCTGCTATTACTCAAAGCCAGCTGACACAAGAGACCTTGCCACGCCACCTTTTTCCAGACGTAAACCCGCTCCACGTCACCTTTTCCCTGGGTCTGCCACCAGTACTCTCTGTTCTTTCTCTCAATCCCCCTTCGTCTTGCTCTCTCTCTCGCTCTTGTTCTCACTCTTTTCAAATTGAGACGACAAGATAAGCGATTGCCACAGCTACAGCTGCCTGCTGCTCATTGATAAAACCATATCTAATCCGTCTTGGGCTCCCTACGCCTCCGATGCACTCCTCTCACAGTCTCCGAGTCTGTCAACAGAGAGGGGATCTATCTCTCGTTTTGAACTCTCAACCACAGCGTCAGCTTTTATCAGTGAACTTTTGGGCTAGGAAATGGGGAGCGAATGAGATGGTTGGCTTCTGTCCGCACTGGGGGTCCCGCCGCGCTCAAGGGGACCACGTCAGCTTTTTTTTCTCTACCTCGACCGGCCGTACCCCACTCTAGAGCTGATTATAAATAAATGACATGATTTTTATCAATCTGGCTTTTGCACAACAGCAAATAATCTTGGGATATAAGTGCATGATGTATTTTTCATTTTAAGCAGCGGCGGATTGCTGATGTTTATTCATGAGGCTGTCAGTTTGGAAGCTTTCAGGTTTTTCCAGCTTGTGCTTTGACAATAGCATAAATGATAGATTTTGTGTACAAAGAATGGCTTGCTTGAACGGATGAAGCTGAAGTGAAAAGAAACAGCGCGATAAGAAGATTGACTTCAGAATTCCCTTGTGTGTTTCTTGCTATCATTTGCTGTCTGTTGTAACTGAATTACCTGAGAGCAATTTAGCCTGCAGATAGAGAGAGAGAGAGAGAGAGAGAGAGAGAGAGAGAGAGAGAGAGAGAGAGAGAGAGAGAGAGAGAGAGAGGAAAAAAGAGAAATATACTATGAAAAAAAGGTGTCCACTTTGCCAATTAACCCAGTTCCCAAATGACACGAACGTCATGCTCCCATTTACAAGGCTGATTTTATGAAGCCTGAGATGCATCCATTGCAGAATATTAATGAGCCACAGAGCAATCACTTAGCATATGCAAATCACATCTAGTGTTATAGTTTGGTCTTTTCTACAGGATGATGCACAGAAGCTGCCTATTATCCAGTCTGTTGTTATCGCTCAGTGTACAGAAAAATAATGCACCAAAAAAATGCATGGTCAGATATGGAAATATTAGATTGTGGACTGTGGTACCAAGCCATTCAGGGCATGTCAGGAATGGCATTTATAATACATTAAACTGCACATAGCCTTAAGCACACATACTGTGTAACTATTCTCGAGAATCAAAAATGTATTACTACTTAAGGCATGTTGGTTGTTAACTTGCTATAGTTGGGGAATAACTTACTAAAAATGCCTTTTTTTTTTCAAAAATGCACTGATGTGGTGTGGAGAATTTTTTTTATCACAATATATATATATTTAACACAGCTTGGCAGCTAAACAGAGGCAATGAAACATGTTTTAACAGAATATCTCTCTTAGCCAGCATCAGGACGTGGACGCACTGGGGTACTGTTTGTGCACATTTCAGTGTTTACTAATAGATTACATCAAAAAGGACACAAGTAAACTTGACAGATTATACATCAGTCTAAAGCTACAACCCTCAAGCAGCCATTGCAGCTAGTTGTTTTTTTCTATGGGAAGCTTATAAAGAATGTATTTGCTTTATCTGTGCAATTTCTACAGAAAATGCTTATTAGATATGGAGTACTTATCATCGTAATAACAAGACACACACGCATTCATTGCTGTACATCTATATGTATATTTTTTCTAAGTCCTTACATTAATGTTTTCCTGTGTTTGTATATGGAAAAACAAATATTGCAAACAGTACATTTTTTCTTTCCTATTACTTCATAATGTATAACTTTTCATATTGTTATAGCATAGAATCTTTGGACCACAGTAAAGCTCAAAGTGTCTTCTTTCCAATGATACCTTGATAATGTTTGTAGCTCACTGGGGTCAGGAACTGTTACTATTTAAAGTTAGGTAGGTGTAAATTCCCAAAAGCGAGTGCTGGCTAAAAAAGACAGACTTCAAACTTTTGGCTTGACTGGGGATGATTTTGACAACATTGTCATGTGTATGCAAAACTTTTCCCAAAATCACAGAGGAAAAACTTTTCTGCATATTGTTGTCATGTAAACGTGCCCTAAATACTCAACCTCATGTCGTTCCAAACCCACAAGGCTTCTGCTTATCCTTAGTTCGACTTTATTTACATATCACTTTCAAATCCATAAAAAACAACTCATTCCCATAAATAAAGCATAAGACTAACTAGAGCATGCAATATTGAAGGGATTTAAAACGGATGCAACAAATCACAGAAATCAAACTTAATGCTTAGAACAAATAATTATATATTTTTAACCAAATCTTAGAGATTTCTGAGAAATGCACATTCATAGAAAACATCAAATATTGAAAACTGAATATCAAACATGTTTGGTTGTCAAAGAAAGCAGCACACCTCATTGATTATTGCAAGTACATTTGAGCACCCCTGATTTTTTTTATGTCATATGTATGTCTATGTGTATGCAACAATCCATTTTAACACTTGAATAAAAGCCTAAACTAAATGTGTTTATCATATAAAATGATCATGGCTTTTTATTGATTTATTTTAAATTATTTAAATGAAACATTCTAAAGGTGTTGTTTGTAAACCAGGGGTGTGACACTGACAACAAAGTTCGGATCCACATGCAGGTTTATTGAGGAGGTCAGGCAATCAATGATCAACACGGGTGCAAACAGATGTATGAAGGCGATCCAGAATCATAGTCACAATAACAGGCAGATGGTCACAAGGCGGGCAGCAAACAGGATAAACAGACAAACGAGGCAAGGATCAAAACTAGGCAAAGCAAGACAAAGGAACCGCATTGTCATGTCACTAAGTGACTCTGCGACTAGAGTGAGTGTATGTGCCGCTTAAATAGGGTGTGTAATCAGTCCTTGACAATCCTCCGGTGGTGTGTGTGCAATCAATCAGGATGAGGAGCATGTGTGTGTGAGCCGAGTGCATGTATGGAGATGTAGTCCATAAGATGGCGGATTTGTAGTCCGTAAGTGATAGTGCATGTTTACTAGCGATCTAAGGAGTTATGATCGCTGGTGATCGTGACATTGTCTTCCATTTCTTCCATATTTCATTGAAACATAAATCATATGGGTTTAGATGCACAAGGTCAGTAAATAACGATAAACATATATTTTTAAGGCTGAACTAACCTCTGATTCAGTAAAATGGTTAATTTTAATGAAATGACTCAAAAATAATTATGTGATTCAGTCAAATCACTCACTGCTGTTGCTGAAACTCTTACCAGGCATCTTTCACATCTGTGGAATAAATGTTTAGTTTGTAAATATTCCTGCTTATGTTTTCAATTCACTCTGTAATTACAGAGTTGTTTAGTCCTATTTGCTCAGTATTTATTGCAAATTTACATGTGATTATTTAAATGCCATCACCCTAATATCTCTATTGTTTGTGTGTGAAATAAATAATGCTCATTTAGACAGAATAATATAACCAGATAATTAAATAATGAACAAAAAAACGCCTCCTTATGTAGATTTAATGCACCGAGATACAGTACCTTTTGCCAGATGCTTTTTTTTCTTCTAAACGATAACTCGACTATATATTCAGGATGCCAACACATTTTATACAGATATATTTGTTTGTATGCATGAAGAGATGACAGTACATACTCGCCAGTTTATCAGAAGTATACATTAATATGAAAAATAGGGATTTAAATGCATGGATACAGCTCGGTTTGAGAGAACATGTTGCATTATCATAGACAGCAGGCCGGTTCAACAACAACTAATCTAAGAGCAAAGACTGGCCATCGTGTGCATGTAAATAACTTGGCAGGGGCAGAGCTGAAAAAATACATTCATTCTTGCACAACACTGTGAGTGTCACAGCTCTGCTGCAGTGCAGAACCAGAAGACATTTGCGCTTCATTCAGAGACGCTATTGTCTCATTTAGAGAGCAGACAGAGAATTTCTGCAGGTGTATGCAAGCCAATTTATTTCACTCCTGTGCTTTTCTTTTCTTTCTTTCTTCAAGCATGTGTTCGCTCTGACAACACGAATAACGTTATGGTAATTCGCCCATATTATTGATGTGTAAGGCAGAAAGAGATGAAGAGATCCTTGCTGATCACAGTCGCCCTACACTTTCCTGATGATGATGCCGAAATGTACCCAGAAATCAAAGCGTCCAGCAGTCACACTGGACCGTCCTGCGGTGTTTAAGATACAAGGCCTTTACATCCCTGGGTTACAGCGAAAATCAAACACAAAGAGCGCTTTATATGCTCCATGATGAAGAAGATCTATCAAGCTTATGTTCACAAAGACCAGTCGGTCATACTAATGGCCACTGCAATATAGAGTAGCCCCGGCAGTAAATACTAACCAGCTCTTTTGCGCCTCATTAAACAATAACAACTTGAGCAAATAAACACCCGCCTAAACAAGCATTATTTGCTCCGCAAAGCACTATTGCAGAGGGCAGCATAATGTACATTTAGCAGCAATGTACACTGTAAACTGGGCACATTTCTGAACTTGCACCATAGCAAATGGAAAAACTATCCTCAGACAAGGTTGAATCGGATATACGTAGGTAGGGGAAAATATTCCTTTGATCAGATATGAATGTATGGACAGCATTTGAATGGGAGTGGATGTCCATTGATTTCAAGTATATGAAACTAAAAACCTTTGTGAGATAAGAACATTATATAGTTCACCAGGTTCACTTGGTTTTATCGCTTTCCTCTTTTTTCTTTGAGAAAGAAGATAAAGTAGTCATCTTCAAGATGAGTGCTTTATCTTCTTTCTCGATAAAAACATAAATAAATCTTTCTTGCACCATATTATATGGGTCAAAGATGAGATATGTACACATTTTGATGAAAATAAATTGTCCAACTATGGGTTAAATAACTTTATCACTCAAATCAACATCGCTCAGGATAAATTATTTATTTAAATATAAAATGAATGTTCAAAACATGTTATAGATTATTTAACCTGACTACATTTGATACATTACATCATATTCAATTGTAATAAATAAATAAATTTAAATACTGTACATAAATAAATACATGAAATAAAGCTTTGAGGGATAGTGGAAACATACTATATATCTATTTAAATTGATATTAAATCAGTATTTTGTGGCTGCACGGTGACTTCAATATATGTTTAATTAGTTACTAATATATATATATATATATATATATATATATATATATATATATATATATATATATATATATATATATATATATATATATATATATATATATATAAACATTTTTTTTCTAAATATGGCAGTATTAAGATAAATATTAAGATATTAAACATTAAAATATAACAATATTTTCTGGTATATAAAATTATTTTCTTTTATTAACCCATATAAGTTGAAATATTTGGGCTCAGTAAGAGTTATTTCAATAATTCACACTTAGCTGATGATTTGTAATAAAGCTTGTTTGGCAAGCTGTCCCGAGAGAGCGCCCTGAGCTCATAAGATCCTCGAGCCTGAGGCTCCCTCCCGTTTGCAGGGCGAGAGGGGAGTTTGAGCTTAGGTAGATCTCGAGAACCCTGGTAAAGACCCATACCAGAGACATTCTTGCTGTGAGGCAACAGTGCTAACCACTGGGCCCGCAGTGCTGCCCTATAGAGGAAAAGAGGGGGGGGGGTAATTCTTCAAGACGAAGATGATTAAAGTAAGGCACTTTGGTTATTTATAATAAGTTAGGATTCGTCTGATTGGTGAATCATACGTTAGCTAATGCGGGACCAGCCGTGTCAATCATAAGCACGTGATCTTCTTGAAATTAGTTTATAAATAAACTTCACTTAAAAAAAAGATTAAATATATATTTTTTTTATTAAATGTAATCACGTGGCAATGAATGCATCTATAATTTAACATTCATAATTTAACTAAAAGCTGTGGCTTATAACTTTTATTAAAGAGTCCTGAGAAATTATTGATTGCTACTGATTATTTCTGATCATGTAAGTCTGAATGATGCTGAAAATTACAGAAATTACAGGAATTAAAAAGTTAAATACAATTTATAAAATAAAAATAAATAAAGCTCCTTTAAATATTTTTTCAAACATGTTTTTGTTGTATTTTTAATTAAATAAATACTGACGTAGATTAGTTCCCAAAAAAAAAAAAAAAAACTTACAATCTCAAATTTTTAAACAGTAGTGCAAGAAAGATGCAATGCAACAACCAAAGACAACCACAATGTGTTCATAGACAAGAATATAATTTTGCATGTAACAACAACAACAACAACAACAACAACAACAACAACAACAACAAAATAGCGTATGATTCTGTCACCCCAGCCTGGATGGAGGCCCTCACAAACACAGTGCTGCTGTAAATGTACAGGTAAAGGCCAGCAGTCAGTACTTACTGGACTCCGGGTCAGAGTTGCCGTCACCCTCGGTTCGGCTGTTGGGTGAGGTTTGTTCATAGTACTCATCCTGAGGGAAGCCCAGGGGCAGAGGCTGGGTGATGCTGGCAGCGCTGTTGGGCTCCGGCTCTCCAAGCCCACTGTCACTGCAGCTCTCCTGAGAACCGTCCGGCAGGTGGAAGGTCACGCGCCGCTGTGTCTGCTGAAATACACACAAACACACACACACAAACATGACGCTTTCAAGCCTGCAGGAAAAAACAGGAGACTTCATTTTGAATATTTGTTTCAGGATCACAGGTGGAGCTACAGCTGTGTATCTCTCTCTCTGTGTGTGTTAATAAATGCAAAACATATTTTGTAAAATGTCTTGTGGTAATTACTGTGAAAAGGGAAAACATGAGATGGTTAACTAAGTGTGTGTTCTGGTGCTTTTAGTTTCATCAGTGACACCATGAAGGGGAACAGATGGTTTTCAAATTATATATATAAAGTTGATGGCAAAATTATTAGCCCTCCTGTGAAATTTGAATTATTTTTTAAATCTTTCCCAAGTGATGTTTAACGGAGTAAGGAATATATATATATATATATATATATATATATATATATATATATATATATATATATATATATATATATATATATATATATATATATATATATATATATATATAATCTAACTGCACGTTAACGCAAATTTCTAATCAGCCAATCACATGGCAGCAACTCAATGCATTTAGGCATGTAGACATGTTTAAGACAATCTGCTGCAGTTCGAACTGAGCATCAGAATGGGGAAGAAAGGTGATTTAAGTGACTTTGAACGTGGCATGGTTGTTGGTACCAGACGGGCTGGTCTGAGTATTTCAGAAACTGCTCATCTACTGGGATTTTCATGCACAACCATCTCTAGGGTTTACAGAGAATGGTCAGAAAAAGAGAAAATATGCAGGGAGCGGTAACTATGTGGGTGGAAATGCCTTGTTGATGCCAGAGGTCAGAGGAGAATAGCCAGACTGGTTGGAGCTGATAACTCAAATAGCCACTAGTTACAACCGAGGTATGCAGAAGAGCATCTCTGAATGCACAACACGTCAAAGCTTGAGGCGGATGGGCTACAGCAGCAGAAGTCCTTGTATTAATGGTTCAGGCTGGTGGTGGTGGTGGTGTAATGGTGTGGGGGATATTTTCTTGCCACACTTTGGGCTCATTAGTACCAATTGAGCATCGTGTCAGCGCCACAGCCTACTTGGGTATTGTTGCTGACCATGTCCATCCCTTTATGACCACACCCATCTTCTGATGGCAACTTTTAGCAGGATAACATGCTATGTCATAAAACGTAAATCATAGACTCAGACTTGTTTCTTGAACATGACAATGAGTTCACAGAACTCAAATGGCCTCCACAATCGCCAGAACTCAATCCAATAGAGCACTGTTGGGATGCAGTTGAACGGGAAATTTGCATCATGGATGTGCAGCCAACAAATCTGCAGCAACTGCGTGATGCTATCATGTAAATATGGACCAACATTTGTATGTAATGTTATGTACTGTTATAACGGCAAGGAACAAATAAATGTGTTATTATAAATTAGTTATTAAAACTATTATGTTTAAAATGTGTTGAAAAACAAATCTTGTCTCTAATTAAAATTTTACAGATGTGCTAATAATTTTGACTTTAACTGTATACTTACATTTTACCATATACCAACTTGACCGTTAGTGTAAATGAAAATAGTAAGGTTGAATCATATCATGGTTGAATCATACATCACAGCCACACAGTGTTTAGCAATCATAAAGTCTTAGTTTAGATTTTTCGATTAGCTAAAACACTGCAGTGTGCTGATGTCAAAGTTATGCTGGCAAGTACCATATGGAAAAATAAACAAAATCACCTTCACATTATAAATATCAGTTATGAGCAGACTGTCAGCAAGAATGGCTCCATATCATTTGATCCATTTTAATAAAATGCTTCCCATCACTGCCTGAGACAGCGGTTCCACTCGACTGAAGCCTGGGTTTCTCCCTGTGAGCGTTGTGTTTCTGATTGATAGAAACTGCCCACAGCCATGCAAACTACTGATTCTTTTCCACAAGACTCCACCGCTTTCGACCCACTGGCCCAATTTAGACAACGGAGGAGGATGTGGATCAAGTAGCTTTAACCAGGCAGATCTGGGAACACTATGTAGATTTTCTTGTTCAAAGAAGAAGAACCTCTGTCTCTTTGGGGCTGAATTGGGTATATAAGGTGACCTTTTTGCAGTCTGTTAATTTGCTGACGGCAGAAGACAAGCACAGCCTGTACAAGAGGCCTTATAAAACAGGCCACCTTTATCTTCTTCCTCATCTAATATCGCATTAGACT